>JXWZ01002481.1:0-46055 GCA_000956215.1 Anopheles farauti No. 4 | reverse complement strand
ATGTGCTAGAAGAGCAACGTGCTAGAATGAAATGTGCTAGAAGAGCAACGTTGCTTGTGATTAGTTACAAAGCTCACATATAGGTGGCGCTCCTACTCGAGTTTCAATTATAATGCAGGAACCAGATCAAATTTAGATTTTTTTTCCTTTTTTTTATTTTTAGAAAGCAATCAAATGCCTTTTGAATCCCGAAAAGACTAAGTTTACGTAATACATATACAAATCCCACAATTGATTTTATTTCCATTTTAATGAAGATATTTTCCCCAGTCTTATCGTAAACGGTTCAGCTTAGCTCATACTTGGTATGTGAGCTTACTTACAAAAGGTAATGATTCAAGATACTACGATCAAGTTATTCTTTAAGAACTTTTGAATACTAGTCAGGTATGAATCTGGCATCACATGTCACATCGAGTATCGATGCCTTACGTAGCAGTTGAACGCTGTATTCTCGCACATATCAGCACGCTGCTTCTCTCTCATCTCACATTATGTGTGCAAATTATTGTTTAGCTCATATTCACGGATCAAATAGTCCCGAACGAGCTGCTGGACTGGCACTGGGAAGAATCTAAAAACAATTAAAAAAGTAGCAAAATATTAGTCTGCATGATTCTTCTCACGATTTCATAAAAAAATTCCCATTTTTGGCAAGAAACCACTTACAGCATAAATCGTGTAAATACACCGAATAACCGCGGTACCGTCACAATGATGTCCTGCCTCAAAATGCCTCTCACGATTTCTCGCGCTGCTTGATCCACCGTCAGCAGAGCAAATCTAAGCAAAAGAAAAGAAAAAACACAAGTTGTTAAACATTTGCTTGCTCGTTACCACGGCCAAAATACTGAAGCCCTCCTTACCGTGGTTTTTGCAAAAAGTCCACAACATCTTTGCGCGTCGCTACGTAGTAAGGATTGACGCATGTGGTTCGAACGCTCTTGGAGAATCCCTGGATGCGAAGCTGCTCCGTAAGGGACGCCATGAAACCGGACACGGCGAACTTGGTCGCTGAGTACACTACACCCCATGGGAACGCATACATTCCGGACATGGATGACACTCCCACGATGTGGCCACGCTTGCGTTTGATCATTCCATCCAAGAACACCTTCGTCATCTGTGTGGGAATAAAAATAAATTAAATATAAACCTGATTTAACCATCAACACCAGTGACCCCAATTTTATTCTGTTCAGATATCCCAAATTTAAAATTAAAATTTACTTTCGCTTTCTTCACAGCAACCACTTATCTGATTTACAATTCATAGTTTTGACATTGATTAATGGCGTCACATTTTTACGAGCTTTACCTTTATACCTTTACCACATTTTGACGAGCATTGCGCAAATTTACCTTCAGGCGTCCTCAAACCGGATTTCCATAAGAGACGCGATAGTTTTATTGATAGCGTGGCTTGGGTTTTTTTATGTGGCAATCCTCTAAACATACATTATTAATACGCAGATCGTTCAAATTTATGAACAGGTTTTGCTTAAGGTTCATCAACCTGTAGCAATTTTAGATGTACCGCAGGGCGAAAGAAACGGCACACTATAAGGTGGATTGATTGGATGTTTTGATGCTGCGCGTAACAAACGCTTACGATATCGATTTAGCTAATCACGTTTTTGCCACCATCACAAACAGCATCTTTTGATTGACGGATTTTCAATTCATCGACCTAAAAGAGTGCCTTTTTGCGTGGATGATAACACAAAAGACAAAAACGTGTTTTTACTCATTGGAGCCAATCAACGAACAGCTTCAAAACAACGCTACGCTACGCTTCCGTCGAAGCGTTTTGCTTTACGTTTTGCTTATGCTCGGGTATTTTTGTTAAGGTCTCTACATAGTACTTGAATCAACGAAGCACTTGATGTATAATTTGTATATTTCTTAAAATACAAACAAGAGAAAACAAATTTGTAACATGCGGAAGTGTTATTTTGAGATTGAAGAGCATGTGTTTTTTTAGACCTTTAGTGCGCCATCGAATGCTTTTTTCGTTGCTAATATTGTCTCCCTGCTCCGAGCGAATAAGGCCTCGACAGTGCTTTGGAAAATTTCCACTTCAACTGCCCTTGACAGCGATTCGTTTCAACTGCACTTGACGCCAATCGCCAAACCTGATTATACAATATTTTAAGCGAATGAAATCGCTCCGATCGCTATAGACAACATAAGTGGCCGCAAAAGTTTCACTAAATTTTAGTGCTTCGGGGAATGACTGCGGGCGAATGATTATGAAAACGGTTTTCGTTCAGCAACATGAATGGGCACAAATGAAATCCTTGAGCAGCGTAAAAACGGGGCAAATATCTAAAATTCACTCCGTTCCATCTCGATCACGGGAAACTTACGCAACAACGACATTACCGCCCGGACTGGATGTGAATCGTGTTTTTGAATCCATTTAACAGTAGCAAAAATATGTTTCCCAATCAGAAGATAACGATCTGTCCATACAGTCCATTCATTCATTCACAAACATTGTCCAGTGGATTTTCATGTTATGTAATCGATTACAAAACGACACAAATGAGATTTTCGCGTGTAAAGAAGCAATTTTACGATATGGTCACTTTTACAAAATACACATGCAAGAAACTAATGATTCCATTGTTAACCTAACTTTATCAAAAAGCAAGCATTATAAATTGTTGTTTAAACTTGACAAACTTCTTAAGTTACACGACCGTTGTTTCTATAGATTTTGTTTTTTTTTAATAACTTTTCAAGGCCAACTTGATGCTTGCGAAGCGACACAGCTGATCGAAGAGTCAAAATGACAGCCACGATCGTTTGACTTCACTCAATGAATCACACACTCCACGTGCTCGACACACCTTCGCTTGGTCGTCCCTAACGGCCTAAGATCAACTTCTTCAACGGCACTTCTCACGCTTCCGTATGCTCATACACTGGTAGACTGGATGCGCCTCTACGCACGGCAGGATGCAGCGTGACCGATGAGCCGATGCCCTTGGCCTTGGGACGCTAAGTGGCTCTACTTACCCAAACGTGCGACTTCACATTAACATCTATCACCGCGTTCGCCCGCTCGACATCCGAGTCGTTAACGAAAGCGAACATGATCAGGCCGGCATTGTTAATGAGGATGTCCACCGGTCCGCTGCCGTCGCGCTCGATTTTGTCCGCCAGCTGCTGGCACTGCCCGTAGCTGGACACGTCGACGCGATACGCCGTGGCCGCCACACCATACTTTCGCCGGATCTCTTCGGCCGTCCGTTCCGCCGCGTCCAGATCGATATCCACCAGCACCAGGTGACAACCGCGGGCGGCAAAGAGTTGGGCCATCGCCTGCCCTAACCCATTGCCGCCCCCGGTAATAAGCACCACCTGGCCGCGCACATCTTTCTGCGCCCGCGGCACAATCATTGAGTAAATTTCCCGAAACAGTAGCGGCACACCGAGCAGAATGACTTTCACCAGATCGAACACGATCGACAACACGGTCAACAGTGGCTCCAGCGATATCACGAACCGATAGTGGGAGGTGGATTCTGTGAGGGGTTTATCGCCCGGTCCGGGCCGGTTTGTACTCGCCGACGAAGGGTCACTTTGCGCATCGATCACGGACGTCATCTTGCGCAGCAATGTGGTCACTACGAGTTCCGGGAAAAGACTGGCCTGCTGCCACAAGTATCGGACTCCACTGGACGATCGATGTGCGTAAAGGGGGTTTGAGATCGTCTCAAGAGGTCTCGTTGATGGATCGGAAGGAGGGGAGAATCGTCACGCTGATCGATGCACTATGAGACGGTGTTTTGATTACTTTTTATAATATATTTGTTAGTAATACGAACAAATATATTAAAAATAGAAAAAAAAATATCTTTTTTAAAGATGATTATTTTGTTGTTGAATTGCTTTTTATGATCACGTATTAAAAAGTAGGAAAGGGGTTTCCCCCGATAAGATACTCCTGCTGTGTGGACAGCATTCTCCAACACCAATATAATAAACCACCACGTTCCCATAGTTCAGACAAAGCAGGCTAGCACCCTAAAAAAAAAATGCCTCGTTTTTGTGTGCTCATGCTTTCCATAATATGGCGTTTTTCCATCAGTTTTTTTGTTTGCTGTGCACAGACATCCAACCACAGCACAAGTGATCCACTGGTTATGACGTACGGGACAGTCTCAATCGCATATGAGACAGCACGGCAAATGTGCAAACCTGGGTAGCCGGTTTGGTTCTGTTTCAATTTTTTTTTCCTGCACGAGAATTTTGAATTATTGGTTACGGAAAGAAACCCGCCGGTCGCTTCGCGCTTCACCATCGCCCAACTCTTTTGTCGGTCGTACCGGAGAGCGCGCGGAATGGAATTAGCACCAATCATTTGTTAGATAATAAGCTAAAGCTTACATGCGTTTAGAACGTTTGTGTGTGCGTATCGGCGATATAAACACACAGATAGCGTTCTGCAATTACTGTGCATGATGGCTTAGAAATTAAGGTGCATTTGTTCGGGAGTTGTTTTGCCTACCCTTGTTGGTCTAGTAAACATTACAATTTATTTTACCCATAAAAAGTGTAAACACATGTCTCGTCGTTTTCGAAGCAGGAAATCATGCTGATTGCGCCCATTTCATCTTCTTATGCTGTTGAACTTCTAAATAATTGCGTGTTTTATTATTTTTGAGCGCCTCGTCATCGTATGCGCTCTTCATCAAACTTCATCCTCGAAAGTACGGCCCGTGACGTACATTCGAACGTACTTGAACGCCGCACATCCGTTACAGATTCGGTCAAGTGCCATTGACCATTATTTGTCGAACGTTTTTACGACAACGAGTATCACCTCCAAATAATTAACATTGCGGATGATGCTTTTGACTTTTCTTCTTTTTTTATTATGAGAGCTGTAGAACAGGGGCTTAATTTAGACAGCCGTGGTTCATTGGTGTTTACCCAGACAACGCACTATTTGGCGTCATGGTTAAATGAACGTAATTGCTCAAATATTTGCTGACTTTTGCTTATACGCTAGCTCTAAGTTTAAGCTCTAGCTACCTACTTTACACTCACCCGTTGTGTTATCGGCACAAACATTCCCGTTAGGGGGTATAATGAAAAATACAATCAAATCTGTCACGCATCGGCAGTACGATTCATGAGGGTGCGTTTACGAAAGTTTATACAATATGGATTTTTTTGCGGTAAAACCATTTCTTATGGAAAGGTACCATTGGCGGATTAAATCGGTTACTTTATAAACAATTGCTTTAAAAGTAATAATGGCGGATTAAATCGGTTACTTTAAAAACAATTGCTTTAAAAGTAATAATGCTAAGCACCATATACACCATACACCATATATATATATACCATATAGCTAATGCCTCAAGCTTCATCTTTCAACTTTCCTTTCAATTTCGATCTGTGTTAATTAGTACTGAATACTGCAACTTTTTTGTATCGACAGTATTGACCTCTCCCTCGTACACACATATATGACATTATCAAATCGATAGTGTTCATATAGCTAGCTACCTTTTTGATTTATGTTAAAGGAATTCACTGACGCAACTGATCATAATCATCCAAAATGAATATAAAAATCGCCTACGGGCCGTAACAACCCTAAAAGAGAAACGCATATATTATCATATGCATTTTCAAAACGTATGCCGCTCCGATGAGTGACGGTGTGAAGCAATCGGTCCAAAACAAAAATCAATGTGAAGGGTGAATGTCAAAGCATAGACTAAAAATTAAATAAACAGTCAAATTATCGTATAGAAACTGTAATGTTCGTTGGTGTTAATTAAATATGTCTGTTTAAAAAATGTACTTGTTTTGTATTTGCTTAATATGCTCTTGATTTTTTATTACGTTAAATGATAGATAATTTTTTTATATTTTTACCACTACGATAAGGTAACAGACTAATAGATTTACCAATGAGAAACAGATATCATGATATTTGTGTTGTTAAATTCATCCTACTAATAAGTAACTAATTTAATCAACAGTGAAAAGCTCAAATGTTGGCGATTGGAAATATATCAAGAGCTTTGAATTATTTCAGAAAGCTTTTGAAATTCAATTTTGAATTGCAATCTGAGCAATTTGTCGTTATGGATTAAGTTGCGATATTTAAGGTTAAGCGATATAAAACAACTGAAACAATTTCAAGATAGAACACATATTAATAATTCTTAACCGTACCATGGGGACATAATGACAGACTTAAACATCGCTAGAGACTTCTTTCTTCTAGAGACTTTTTTTTATTAGTTTGTGTTTACATTTTGCATTAATGTTTTGTATATAATTTTGTAATTATGGAAACAAATTAGGATGAATAGTTGATATGAGATCTTTTCGAAGGGTAGTCCATGAAAACTCCTTAGCAAACTTTTCGGATGAACAAAGAATTTCGGAACAGTTTCACCAACACCAACACACGAATCGTTGATTCTTAAATCAATTGCATTTCAATTTCATTTGCGATGTGTGCGATTGAACGCTGAGATAACATAGTAGATGAAGATATTGCTGTTGTTTTCGTCTTCTTTTTACAATTAGCTGTCCATTAGGTTCTCCGATTTTGAATTGTTGCGCACTTCCTCAGAACAAGTTGTTCAAGCAATCACAAGTAAGGAACGACACTACTTCTCTACTAATGCGGGCAGTATTTCATGCACAAACAAAACACTAACACGAAAACAAAACCAGTACCAGATATTTACACAACCATGGCAATCGTGGGCTAGGTAGTTGGGAGGGGGAAGGCTTGGATGAAGAAAGTGTGAAGACCACAGATGACAGGAAGAGTGGAAAGGGGAGTGGAAAAAACATAGACGAGACGAGGGCCCTCACAGGCCGGTTGGATTTAGATCGATGAAGTGGAAGAAGGGAGGGAAGGCGAGGCGCTTAGCAGTACGGGAAGTTCGGGCAGGTGTGCGGGGACACTCCGGCCGGGTACTGGCGAGAGGTGAATCCTGGCAGAGGGGCAGCCTGGTGGGCTCCAGCCTGGATGGAGTTATCACAGTACGGGTAGTTCGGGCACGACTGCGGGTTAACTCCGGCAGGGTAGCTGTGGAGATAAGCGACAGAAAGAGCGACGTTCCTGATTAGCCTGGGAAAGAGCCAAGATGCGGTGGTTAAACCTACCGGTCTCCTCCGGCGGTCGGGGCCGGGGCTCCGAGGTAGTTGTGGCTTGGGCCGGTCAGAGCCTGGTACGAGTGAGGAGCACCGTGGTAGTAGGAGGCCGGAGCCGGGGCAGCGACCGGGGCCGCGTTCCAGCTGGGCTGAGCGTTCCAGTTTGGGTTCCAGTGGTTGGCGGCATGGTTGTTGTACGGGTTGGGGCTGTGCAGGGCCGCGTTGTCGCAGTTCGGGTACGACGGGCATCGGGACGGATCGACTCCGGCCGGATACTGGGCGGCGGGCTGATGTTGGGGCTTAGCGGCGACCACGGCGGCAAAGGCCAAAACAGCAATCTACAAGCGGGCACGAAACAGAACACACAGAAATAAGGGATAACATTAGCATCACGCCGGCCGTTCCTTCACACTCCACCGTGGCGCATCCACTGTCACTTGAGCACACTGCAATCCCGCCGATCCTTCTCGGATCCTTGCACTTGTCACTTGTTTGCTTACCACTTTGGAGAACATTTTCTTGCAGTTTGATGTTTCTCTAGCGTTCAATCTGAAGCGAAAGTTGGACTTTTGTGTTACCAAAACACGGACAGCTGTTGTTTGCTTAACACAAAACTTCCAAACTGAGTACCGAACACTGATCTCCGAAAGGACAATACCCGGCTTATATAGTAGAAACACCACACCCTGCTTGGTTCGGTTGCTGGGGCTCGTCAGCGAAGGAGGGGAGGACCGACTCGTGCCCGCGATCGTCGCGGATCCGCGCGTGTTCTAGCGTACATCCCCTCCCCGTTCTCGTACGCGCTCCAAGAAGCCCGATGCCGAGGGCTCGTGGGCCAACCCCTTGTGTACAAACAGCAGCACACAAGCAAAAAAAATAAAAAATAAAACACACGTGCAATTAAAGGGAAGGGTGCCCACGAGCGCCACCGATTTCTTTCTCTATCCGAAATCGATCCAATACCGTTCCTACTCCCCCCCGCTACGGAAGCCCACGAACCACGACCGAACGCACGAAACCCAGACGAACCGACGTTCTCTTCGAGTGCCGGCTTTCTTAGTACAGTTCGGTGGCGTACTACTAAAAACGCCTCCCTCTACTCGAACCACTGACGCCATGTTCGGGGTGTTCGGTGCCGTTTCGAGCCGGTGCCGGCTTTCCGACTCACAATTAATGCCGGAGGCCGGTTTTACTAGCGGCACGGAGTGCGGAAATTGGGTGTATAGGCGAACCCACCCCACATCGCCCACGGATACCGCAACCTCTGACCCTGTCTGTCGTCGGTGCGTTTACTGGTTTCCGTACGCGCCGAACGCCAAATGCGACGCCTCCGATCGGCGTTTATCGGCGTGCGGTAAGGAAGCGGAAAAGATTAATAACACCGATGAACGAATCCGAAAACAACGAATCACAATCACGTTTTAATAATGACAAACAAAACAGGGATACGCACGGAGGCAGAACATCCGACAATGGGATGGTAGGCAGATACAGCCGACACAGTGCGTAACAAAGTAAGCCATGCTGTGGGATTTATTGTCGTACGATTTTGTCAAGAATTTTCGTGAATAAAAGGAGTAGCAAAATTTAATTTTATTCAATTCATCGGAATGAACTATACTGCGTTCACAAGCTTTTATGAATTTTAATACTGAGATTTTTTTAATTTTAGAGAAGATTTTTGTATAAATGTTTCGTGAACACATTTTAGTACAATTTCAATTGTTTCCATAAACTATTTTCATTGTAGGATAGTTCTACTTGTCCGTCATTGTGTCTCGTCATATTTACGATGCTCTCGTAATTTATTTGTCATTTGAAATGTTTTAAAAATTTCGCTAACATTTCATTGGAACATTGTGCATTTGGTCTGAAACATTATCTCTTAAAGCCACACTGCATTTCAGATAGAAAAAAAGGGAGAAATTAACATAAAAATAGGAATAACGAAAATAGCATAAACCCTTCGAAGCTCCAAGTTTAAAAAAAGAACAAAAAAAAGTTAATTTATCAAATCCCACCAACTCGATCGGCCGGAAGTTTTTTGTTTTTATTCTTCTCCCATCTCGTTATGCACTGTACCAACTCGGGGCACTTTACACCCTCTGCCAGCACGAATTGGTCCGCGTACCAACGGTTCGCGTCACATATCGACGCCTCGCAAAGCTCGAAATACGGTGTAAATATTAACAACAAGTTGCCCTTGATTGCTGGTCCGGAAAAGCATGATTCTGCGTCTGCCGTCGCTACCACCGCCTAGTGTGCCGGTGTGCTACAGTTTTCTTTATTATATTTTTGCTTCGTTCGTTCTGCGTCAGTCTTCCCCCCTGCAGCAGCCGTTGGTGCGGCCACCTGCCCCCACGCCGGTCCGGTTCGCCTTCAGGCTGGCAGGCAGCGAAAGTGAGCGCCACCGAAGAAACTACCACAGACCTGGAAACGGAAGGGAAAGGCCGCGTTGGGCGCGCGTTCGTCGGATCGGTTTTGCCGTGATGCAAACCAGCTCTTGCACATTGGCGTTTGAGATCAGCTTTGTTTCTGTTTTTTTTTTGCGTATTTTTAAGTGGTTGTATGTGTGTGTGTGTTTGTTGGTTAGCGATTTGCGTTAGTGCGAGCACCGCAATTGTGTGGTCACACTTCGATCTTGACCAGCGCGGAGAATGGATGCAGAGCGAATGCACCCGATGTGTTCCCGATGTGCCTCCCGCGGACACAGCCATGGGATGTTCAGCCATGCAGTAGTGTGCAGCGGGGGAAACGAACGCGCGAAAGGAAGGAAGGGAGCATTGCTGCATTCTTTCCCACGGCCGTCATTTCCTAGACGCGGAACGGTTCGGCGATTATGATCGCGTGCGCCTACCTCTTCGTGTGCATTGACATATCCAATGTGTGTGCATGCGCAACGACCATCTCGCGTATTGATTCCATTCGTAAAAGGAAACCCCATTTTGCATTTGGCTGCAGACGATCGTTAAAATTTAACGCACAACAAACAAAAAACTATAACGATCGCCGCTAACACCTCCACCTGCGGGCACTAATGACTTGACTGCGCTAATTAACAAACGAACGGACGAACGAAAGCTGCTGCCGGGCGAAATCAATTGCACGATGAGCCAGTTTGTTGAGCTTCTCTACACCCTTTACTTCGCTTTCGGTTTCTATTGGTGTTTCAGCTATTTATGGCACTGCAAAGCCTACTTTGGGACGCTTTTAGGCAATATCGAAAAGCCATTCACAACTCACGGTTCCAATTTGTTGCGGTGAGCTCTTACCGAAGGACCAACACGCACACGGGACGTACGTTTGGCAAGCACGTACACATGGAATGTTTCTGACTTTCCGATAATGTTTATCTCTTTATCTCAAATGCAGCAAAGATTGATGGTCAATTTTATTTGATTCCAAACGGGAAATTAGTTAGTTTTGTTTTACAGCTCCTTCTTGCTTTTAGGTGTCAGCCTAACGATTCGGAAACATCGATCCGTAGTAATAAAATCGCAAATTAAGCTGTACGTTTTAGCTCCCTAGATCAGGGATCGGCAAAACGGTTAAAACCGACCTGCGATAACATTTTGGAATAGTGATCTAAGCGTTTGCAATCGATTGGAAAAACTCTAAGGTACTTTATTACCTATGATGCAATAATTAAATAATTTTCGTTTCAATTTTGTTTGAATTATTTTCATTATTTTTGTTTACTTGTTATATTTCAATCTTACCTTGACAACCCAATGTTTGTTTGCTAATGTTTTATTTTTTCGGCAAAGCACTCACTCACTTTGATTAAACCATTAAAATTATGGAAATTTTCTTTCTTTTCTATTCTAGCATTTATATTGATTATTTCATTCTTTATGTGTATTTCTATTTTTTAAAACACATATCGTGAAAAGTTTGGCAAACCCTGGTCTATAAATAAAAACACCATACTAAAACGAGCGAACGAATATTTTTTATTATTTCACACCTTCACCGAACGGAACGAATTCGTTTATGCGATTAACGACTAAAAAAAACACAAAAGAAACTAACATTTGCTGAAAAATTCAACAAAACATTTATTTGAAAGGGTTTCAGCAACCTCACCCTCCCCTCCCCTTCCCCTTCTTTTCCTCTACTACCGGCCGGACCATCCAACCGTAACAACCATGAATAAATTATGCCGCACCTCTCGGCGGCACCGGCCCAAATTGAATAGAATTGCGTTCGATCTTTTGACCCGTTGCGTTCGATTGACGATCGTCGCACTTCCTTCAGTGCGCGAAGGCGAATTCCTTCGCCGCATGGCCCTGAACTTCGCGCGCAGTGAAACAGGCTACCAGGCGGTGGAGGCGGCGTTGAAACGAACCGCCGCGCAAGATAGTGTAGCCGAGCGCATTGACAGAAACATGACGAAGTGCCGATCGAACAGCAGCACGATCGAAACGCCCGACACTTTCCGCTTGCTTCATCGGTGGCGCAAGCGGAAAAGTTTGACTTCCTTTCTGCAGAAGCAACACCTACGGCCGTGCTCTCCTTCCGTTACGTTCGGTATTTGTGACGGGGTCAACGAGATCTGCGCCTACTGATAAAATCCCTCCCGGCGCCCCTTTTCGTACCGACCGATCGAACGCCGATCCATCGGACCTTGGGCGGTAATGCAGCAGCAGAATAGCAGAAGCAATAAAAAAAAAACAAAACTGCCTCGTAGTGAACCGCCAGTCTGCAAATTGAAACAGACAGTCCTCGCGGCCGAACCTTCGACGGTGGTTCGATGCGGCACAGAACAGAAAGGAAGCTGTGGAACGGATCGGACACGCCGGATTACAAAGTGTCCACTTAGTAGGCGCCTCGCTCGTGCCACACGGCTCGCTAATGGGCGATCTGCGTTAATGCAGCCGGCTGCCATTCGCCGCCAACTGGCCTGCGATGCCTGGCGCGCTGATGGTGGCAAAAAGTTAAGCATCGAATCGGAATCATTGTTATCCGTGGTGGACAAAGAATACGTGCTGCAAATCGCGGCAGATCACGAAAAACTGGGGAAAAAAGCTCTCTTTTTCCCAATCACAAGAACAGCTATATCTTCGCAATCGTGCGATTCGATCGAGTAGGAACCTTCCGCCACCGATCAGCGATCGAAGCGTAAATCGCAAACCGAAAACAAAAAAAAACCTCAAACATTCGGTAAGAGCAGCGAATCCACCCCGCAAACAGTATGTGAAGCAATTTTCCGCCGTACGGCAAGTGCGAAAAGGTGTCGCAGGTATGCACCGTTCGCTTGCGGTTCCTACCGTTGCGCCATCTGCGTTCTGCGTGGTGGTGCCTTACTCGCCTTGCTGGCCTAACCTGGCGCGGCCAGATCGTTCCACGCCGATAGGGAGGAAAATTGAACGGCGCTCGCACGGCCCAGCGTTCTAGGTGGCTGGGAGACTCCGGTGGCTGAAACAAAAAAAAAAGGGAACGTACTCAACCTGACCTTCCAGTGACCCGAGTCGGGTTCCAATAATGGCAGTACAGCAGATCGATCGTACAGCGAAGAACACCGCCGCCGGGTAAATAGAACTGATGCAACGTTTAATGCGAAACGGGTCGGTACATTCCTGTGGCTATCTTTTTGGAGAAGAATGTTAAATGAATTTCCGCAACGCGATCCAATCGACGTGTGGAATATTCATGGAGCATTTGGGATTGGAGAGGGTGCCCTGAGCATAAGCTATTAGTGATGTGTGCGAGTAGTGTTAAGAGTGATACGAGTCCTTTCGTTGTGATTTTATGGAATGCACTTCCCTGGAAGCTTTTTTGATTTTTTTTTTTACTTTACACAGTGATCTTGAAAGTTTTTAATGTCGATTAATTCTTTATTCGGCCTTCTGCTCGGCTTTTAAGTTAAAGAGTTTTAACTTTGAGTCATGAAATACTTCAGAGAACGATTCATTAAATTCGATTCTTTTAGGTTTTTTATTCTTTTTATTTAGTTTTGTGATTGAAAAAACAACTAATTGAATTAAGCTCATGAGATGTTTCGTGTGTTCGAATCGAATTATGTTTCGTGTATTTTAACACCTTACGAGTTATTCCCCCTGCATAGTTATCGAAACGAACCGTGCCAAACTGGCATATTTCACACATAGTTGATAATTAATTTCCAATTACCATCGATGGGGCGCAAGACAAACCAAGGGTTCGAACAAGAAAAAGCACAACTAGTGCCACCAGCGGCTAATTTTCTTTACCGATCGGACCGCACATACCTCCTGCCCACGGGTATGGGGAGAATAATGAAGCGAAATTTAGAATTAGAACGGTGCCAATACCGGCAAGCATTAGTGCCGCGCACACCTATTAATAATCATTATCGTGTGGGGTTGGAATGATAGGATGGGTGTAAGGGTTACAAAACACCACCAACACCCACAACACACCAGCTAATGCTTCAATCGTGAGCGACAATAATCGTTCAATGATATTTCCTTTCCCCTCGCGGGGTTCTTTTCACCCTTCGGCCACCAACGGCACGGTGAACCGTTCGCGACCGAAAAGCCTACAACGCTGCCCATAATAACTTCATCGTCCGCTCACTTTCGTCCACCGGCGGGCGTTGCGTTTGAGACACCAGGTTGGAATGTGATGTGTTACATGCCTACGTGAAGTGTCTGGTACGGCATCAGCTGATCGCGATTACCTCATAATATACATAGAGGTGGAAAAGAACCTATTTCCCTGCCACCCGGACAGGAACAAACGGACGGCCCCTTCGGGGATATCGTTCTTGGGATACCGACTAGCGTCGCCTGTCAAACACTACGGGGTATGATTTTGAAATCGAAAGTAAGCCACGGCCAACGGAACTTCCCGGTACACACACACACACACAGACACGCGCGCACGCGCACCCTCGGAAAGGCAATCGAGGGACGGACCGCACACAAAGTGAAACCACCAGTCGCAACGCTAAACCGATCCGTTTCGAGCGCAAAGTCGACAAAATTACCGCAATTGTCTTTGACGCGAATGAATTCGATAGATGATTGATCGCGCGCAGGACGGGTGACCGCGAAAACGGGGTGGGTAAGCGGTGGTGATCGTGAAGCAAATTTTACAAATGGAATTCCGAACCGATCGCTTACGCTTGTGGTTATAATAAAAGGGGAAGGATAAGAAGCTGGACGACTTAGACACTGTGTATGTAAAGTTTTTCCTTCAGAACATGAAGTAAAAAAGGAATTCAAAATATTCGCTCTTGGAGATGTGAAACTCTTCAGGGAACATAGTTGTATTGTGATTAATAATATAGATATTAACACACTTCATCGAAAAACTTAAAGAATCTACAAATTATTCCCTCCCGGATATCAACTAGCAACTGCCGCAATTACCACACCATTCCCATTCCCGAGCTCTCCTGCATTCTTGCAGCAGGTGTTAAAAACGCGGAAATGCACACATCAATCACGCCATAAGCCGATTCTGATGTCAATGGCGCTAGACTGCGAAAAAAAAAGGTAACTAACTCCCCTTCCCTCCGTTGACATTTCAATCGTGTCACCAGCGCCTGCACGCCGGTTGCCCTGTGCGAGTAAAAACTTGCCCGAAGAAAATATGCAACGAATGCGTTGAACATGTTCTGATCTGATTTAATTTGCATTGCATGCAAACGAAGCGTGCGCGCTAGAGCGTGGCGGCCATCGACACCGGGTTTGCTCGGGAAAACCGCCGGCAGTCGACGGCTACTTCAATGCCCATCAATGGCCCGCACTATTGCATCGCGTAGATATATCAGATTCGATTCCAGAACGCAGCAGTCGTCGGCGAGCGGTTGGATCACTTGATCGAGGATCGGCTTGTTATGACGTGCCGTTGGGAGTAGATGAAGTACCGCGAGGACGATAGCACCCGCAAGAATCAGCTTGTTCGCCTTGAAGCGACGAAAGCAGTTCGGGTTCTTTATGGACGCCTTCAAGCTGTGGGAAGAAGGGGATGAATGAACATTCGCATGACTTTACACGCACCGAGACGGCAATAATTACCTATTGTATATGAGTGCTCGTTCCGCGATCGTAAATCGTAGCAGCATTATTCCGATCCGTCCGATCGTTTCCTTGCCGGCAACGTTCAGCGGTAGCAGATATTGCATCGAAAATCGTTCCACTGCGCCCAGCAATAATGACGACCGTACCTGGAAGCGGTGTACCGAAAACCGAATGAAGTCGAGCTAGCTTTCAACAACAACAAAAAGCCACGAAAGTGACAAGCCCTTCCGGCCAACCGTGGTACCTCCGTGTCCAACAGCTTAATCACATCGAATTCCGCGGCCAGCATAGTGGAGCTACCGTCACGCACCTTGGCCACACGTTTCAGCGCTACTAGATCCAGCTTCATCCCGATTTTAACGTACTTAGCGACAATGTCAATCACCGCCACCGTGTAGATGGGAAGATGGTGCAAAAATGTACCCATTTTGCGTTCCACCAAGTCTTGCTGCACCGCGTTGGATTGGTCCATCCAGCTCTGGAACGCACGCACAAACAGCAGCTCCATCGTGTCGATTGTGGTGAACTCCATTTCGGACGGAAGATTAAACTTTTGCACGATGTAGAGGACCGTTTCGGCGATCGGCTTCATTATGGTGTCGGTGTCATAGTCGTTCGTTGCCCAGAACAACGTATCCTTATGGTAAGCAGCTTTCCAGTCACTTTGAAAGCCGGATTCGCTGCTCAAGAGCAGTACTTCTGCGTTCATGTTCGAAAGTCTAACCTAGAAATACGAAGCGATATTCATAATGGCAGTTAAACCAACTTCTCTTACGTTGCCAAATCCATTCTGTCTAGAAAACAGTTGGACTCTATTGTTCGCAAAAGTGAGTGGTACTTGCTCCGGTTAGTGTCCGATTGCATCGTCCAATGGTCCTGACTAGGTGACATTTTAATTATTTAACCAACTTCGCTCGAAAACCTAAACTTCATTCGTTCATTGTTTATCATCCGCGCCGGATCGCACAATCGATCCGACCCTATTAAGATTCCTGTGACATTTAAACCCATGTCCGCGATATACCATAAAATCCTACGTTCAAACACCCCCGCAGAGCCCTGTGAAATATATTACGCTTCAGCCGGTATCTACGATACGGTTTCTCCGGTGCAACAGCATAAAGATATTTTCTGCGTCATAGTTCTCAGTTGCATAGCTCTTACGTCATTTTGAGGGACTCCCCGAGCAAGCACGTGTCGTGGGTCCGTATCATATCCTGATGCAGAAATCATGTTCAGCGCAGCTCCACTACTGGCCAATAATAAATGAAGTTCAATTGTGCTGCGCTCCAAGAACCTGCGGGGTAGTATTTAACGCGATGCCTCTTGCGCTTGGGCAAAGTAAATGGGATTGCTAATGGTAACCGATGATTGTAGTCTTTGAGCATGCAAGCATACTTCGATTGGGGGAAAAATATAGCTTGGCGTGTATGTATGTGATCGATTTTGTTGTACAAATTGTACATCATAAATATGCGGTGAATTTAAATGTCGCGAGAAAATGGAGTTTATAATTTATTACACATATGTGCAACACTATCGTTCCTAGTGAGTATTACAAAAAATAAGTTCAATTATAAAAAATAAGCTGGCCCTCTTTGGTCCTACACTATTCACTATTGTACAAACTTTCGTCCCTAACGAAGAGGCCCGGCAACGGTTCCACTTACTCTGAAATATCAATTAGACTTTCGCATTTACCAACTAACTAATATGATAATGTACGGCAGCCATGATTTGCATACCGAGCACATTAAATCAAGCTGGCGTGCCCAGTTACACCGCAGTACACCGCCGCAGTGTTTAAAAGAAAAAGCACCATTATTATACGCGAACAATTTAAGCGACGGCGCTACTTTTTCTCCGTCCGACAATCCCCTTTCCGGCGCAGTTCAAATGGTTCCCTCCATCGACGGTTCGCAACCTGTAACCACTAGCAACCGCTTGCTGGGAATCGTAAATATCTACCGATTAGCGCAATCATTCACGGCTGGTAAAATATTTCACTCCACTAAGTGACATAATGAGTGTGATAAATAAGTTGTAATGTTTGGCAAACACCCCCGGTCGCCGGCGGAACCAAGCCTACGGAGTTGCGTTTTATACTAATTTGTTGAAATGGTAACGAAAACGAAGCAATAGCGTACGCTCTCTAACACGCGTCGCTCGGCGCGAAGGCGCGGTGGCGTTGGCGTACGAACCGTGAAATGGATTACAAAGCACGGGCTTGAGTAAAATGTGGTTCTAGGGTTACCTCCGCTTCAGCAGCCAGCGATCCGATACAATCTCTTCGATACGGTAGCAGCAGCAGCAGCAGCAGCAGCAGCAGCACACAAGATCAAGCCTTTTCAAAGCTGACCTAACTGACTAACGGTTGTCAGATTACGTCCAGCAGTATCAAAGCCTGCTGCGCGGGATTTTAATCACGACACAATCACAAACGACCCGTGGTGTCAACAAGTATGTGTGTGTATGGCTGCGGGAACGATTGGACAGCGTAATGTCACCGTTCTCAACTCGACCGAGCTAATTGTTCAACCCTGGGTGTCATATGCAACTAATTTGCGTTGCCAGGAATGCCGCGTTCGAGTGTCGGTGGTTATCCGTTGCAAAATGATGGAAGTTTGTGACACATCAAATCAAAGCGCGTATAATACTGAGCAGCCACACACGAGTTGTTGATTATCGAAATCCGTCTCGCACACTGGTCAACCCGGCTATAATCCATATTGTTAGAAATCAATCTCACCCAGCCACATGCAAACACGATAATCGATCTAGCCGTCGATCACATCGGGGCGCTTAACCACCACGGTCCGTAGTCAGCAGGTCGTTTTCATAATCTGTGTGCCGGTGACATACGCGCAGTTTTATTATCCGTAATAAACGACCGTCGGAAGTAGTGCGAGGTGAGATATCAGGTAATTGAGATATGAAGCTATAAAACTACCGGATAACTCGCCACTCCAACCGATCGTGCGGGTGGCGAAATCTCTTCAAGCAAAAGCGTCCAATGCCAACGACTGGCTGTGGTCATTCCAAAGCGTGTACAAATAAAAAACTCGCTCGAAGTATCGAACAACTTATTCCTTGTAGACGTAACGTGCCCACTGGTCTTCAGCATGCAGAACACACTCTACTACGTCAGCAAGGAAAAGGAAATCACGCCCGCAGGCACTGGCACTGGCCAGAACGGTACGGTAACCCGCGCCGTTGCGCTGTGCTGCTGATTAGATTTATCTTTATAACCTGTAATTAACTGGCTGTGCATTTATTAGAAACTTCTGCAAGCTGACCCAGGAGCGCCCCGTCGCTGGCATGTATGTCTTTCTTCCGATTTCCTGATGGCCTCGCCCCAAGGGTGGGGCAACAGCGTGACCGTAAAGTACCGTGTCGGCCGGAGTGAAAACGAAGGATTCGTTTTATTTTTGCCACAGAGCAGTGCATTCTCGCACCCCAACGTCATCGTTGCTGTACGTAAAACAAAACACGCTACAGGCCTCGACACCATCACAAACTGGATCATATTCTTTGTTACGGCGAAGATAAATTGCACTGCTGGCACGAAAAAGTGTCGGGCACCGTACGTGCCAAAGTGGGAGAGACATTGGCATTGATTTTATTTATGGTCGCGTTGGCAACAACTATCGCGAAGCGGTCAGTGCATTGCAATCGTCAGATTACGCGCCCCATTACCGTAGCGCCCCATCGTTAGTTTCGTCGGACAACAACTTCGCCGAGTGTTGTGAACCGGTTCTGGTGCATGGCCGGTACGAGCGTGTCAGTTCCTACCAGTGCAAACTTCGCTTACCATAGAGGTGTTGCGGTGGATGCGGCCAACGCCAGATGGTCGGGTCTGTCGGGCCACCACCGCCAGCACCTGATCGAACGTGAATGGGACGGACGCGTAATACATAATTTTGAGCATGTGGACAACGTGGGACAGGAAACCAACGTGGGGCAGTGTTCTGTCGGTTTCTCGGCCCGTCATGCTGTTCTAGGCGACATAGGTATGAGGTAATAATAAGAACGGCCACAACCCATGCTCCTGCTCCAAACCGGCATTAGATAAACGGAAACTTTACTTATCCCCAGAGCACGTGAAAGGCCGAAGCCCTGGACGTGGTGGACAAGTTTTGGCATGGCTTGTTCGAACCATTGCAACCATGTCATGTTCAAGGTTTTCGTGCGTTCTTTTCAGCGCATTGCTTCTCATGTTACCCTTAAAGCAGAACCAGATTGTATGGTTCATATTTTAGCCAGAGTTTAATGCGAGACACCAAACACGGCCAACTCATGGGTATTTGGTTACAACGCGGAAGTGAATTTCTTCTGTTTAAACAAATCGGACAACCGCCGAAAGTTGAAACTGGTTTCTTTGGCTTTTTATCCTTGTTCTTTAGTCGACGAACATTTAAAATGTAATTGTCATCCTTATTTATTACCCTGATGGAAGAGAGGGGAGCGAGTATTTAGCTTTACCAGATATGCTTGATTCTACCGTGTTTTGTATGCTTTGATTCCACTGTTTTGAAATCGGTCGTTCCCAGCTATTATATTGGTATGGTCTATCCCCTTGGCAAGTTTTCATGTACAAATATCATCTAAATTAAATGTGATATGTTTACTACCCCACCGATACATTAAGAAACAATTTAACAATTTTAACAAGCAGTGTTTGAAAATTTTATGGAAAAGTACCATAATAATACGATAATAAACAATTTTTCTCCGCAATCTTCAGGATACAGCTTCGATAAGAGATCGATTTGAGCAGGCATTTTGTGTTCGCGAGGCAATTATAGAACCAGTAGTAGAGATGGTAGCGTTGGCTTATTGCATTTCTTGTATGATCTTCTTTTTCAGCTACCGTAAGTACGAGTTATGGCGTTGACTTCCCTACTGCTATTGTTGATATGTAATGAGGAAAATAAAACGTGTTGCCAACATAGCTTACCAACAGCTGGTTGTGCGAAGCGTGTGAGTAATGAAGGCTACGTGTAAAATTTACCTAAGAATTTTGCGTAGCTTGTGCGGAACTTTTAGTTAGATTTAGATTTGCTTCTATCATTTCGAGACGCACGAATATCCTGCCCCGCCAGGGCCGGCACCCAGCGCAGGTAGCCGTACGTGAATATAAAATATAGTAGGAAGCTGTACAGGAAATAAACCACTACACCGTAATTGCGCGGCGAATGGTCCAGTGCCACCCATTCCATTGCCATCATCGCCATCACCATCGGAATGCTGAGCATAATGTTGAGTGGTTTCGATCTTTAATTATAATAATATGTGTATTAATTAAAACATCATAAAAACTAAAAATGAATGTCACAACTTACTTTTGTACAGGCCCAACAACAGCTAAGGCCAGCAAGGAACCAGTAAGGCGAATCGCGCTGAACACCAGTGTCGTAGTCGGTTTCAAGTAAAATGGATCTTCGCACCACTTGAAAGCCTGAAAAAATACAATAATCGAAGAAAATGAATGGAATGTAGGACAGCATGATGAAGTTAATTCAAAGTTTTACCATCTTTACTGCCCATTGTGGATCGATTCCCAATAGCTTTTGGATCCAGTACAACGACAGCATAAGCAAGCATATGAGAACGACGAAACCAACTCTTCGTTTGCCCGTCTGTTTAGCGATATACTTTTCTAGCCGGTGCGACAAGCAAACTTTGCTCATAACGATACCCAACACGATGCCAAAGATGCACTGGTGCAGAAAGTGGCAGCCAAAGTACATCCGCGAGATCGATATGAAGAATAGCGTGGTGTAGTAGACGACGCGCAGCGATATTATCGATAACCTCCCGTACTTTCTGCAATAATACAAAATTATTTAAAAACAAATTGACTCACGCTTCGGTAGCATGCTTAAACCATACCCCAAACATTCCTCTAGCACCGAGAATATCACAAACAGATAGGTTGCAGAGGTCATCAGATGACCGGACGGATTACCCGGGCTTGGTTCGCACGTTAACTCATTCTGGTATATTTTTGGACGGTTCAGTGAGGAAAACTCTTTAGTCTCGTTCAACCACCAGAATGGACGATCTTCGGCAAGTATCCTATGGGGACGTTGTAAATTATATACATTGAGTTGAACATATACATGAAATTGAAACTTACCACTTCACGATTGTGTTCGCATACTCCGTTAAAAGCACGCTGAGTAGCAGCTTCGAGTACAATGTGGTGCTTAGACCAGCAACGACCGGAATCACGGTAAGGAACAGTATCTTCGGATCAAACGCTTTGGAAACGGCCGCCAAAAAATCCTCGTATTGCGAAAAGCTTAAAGAACAACCCCGAACTTTTGCATTTTTTAGTCGGTCTTTACGAGCATCGCTAGAAGCTTGAAGGGTCGATTCTTACTTACACATCCTGGACGTAAATGATTTGATAAATTTCACGCTTCAACAATAGACCAAACAGTTTCATAACTAGTACAAACTCGTTTCAAAGGAATCGCTGCGATGGTGTTTCGGAAAGTACAAACGCATGCGAGCGGTATGGAATAGCAGCCAACTTTGTTAAATGGGACTGTGATTTCAAGTGGAAAACAAAAAGGGAAGGTAAAAACTGTCTAGATTCACTGGGAAATAAAAACAGAAATTTTGGAGGTTTCTCGCCTGATGCGAAACTAAAATTGGGAAACAGTGGACAGTTGTCGGTACCGCGGTGCTTCCGGAAGACAACAATTTGCCAAGTCAGCGCCGCAGATTGAATCAATGGAAAGGGACTTTTTGACGTTGAAAAATCGATTGCTGGCCGAGTTAGGGATGTGATGCGCATGATCCACACTCTGCACGTGCTGTGGGTTGATATTGGGATAGCATGTATTGTTTACATCGGTGGTGTAACTGTAAATAATGCGAGGGTGAAAATGAGCGTGCTTTTCTACAGGGTGAAAATGAGCGGGTTTCTTTTGAAACGACGTACGCAGCCGAATTTTGGCTTTTGGCGAAAGAAATTATCCCTTAAATGTATGCAATTTGCACAACTTTTCGAAAGGTTTTGCATTTTGTTTGGACAAATATTCACACAACGATTCTCATGATGATGAAATCACTTAATCAGCAAATCAGCAAGCAAATAATCACTTAACAAACGATCTATAATTTAGTATCTATACGTATCAAATTATTTTTAAAACAAAACGAAAAGCTTGGTTGGTTTATTTTTTAGCATTCAATAGGATAATCTACTCGAATACAGCTCG
Organism: Anopheles farauti No. 4; assembly: GCA_000956215.1. Classification (NCBI taxonomy): domain Eukaryota; kingdom Metazoa; phylum Arthropoda; class Insecta; order Diptera; family Culicidae; genus Anopheles; species Anopheles farauti No. 4. The sequence continues at coordinate 23,674 of JXWZ01002481.1, read as the reverse complement.
AATCAGGAAATGTGACAGCGGTGACAGAAGCTGTTGTAAGAAATAACAGCAACAAGAACAAAAACAAAACAGCAATATTCTAACAAATCAAAGATAGCGGTCGTTCTTTTGTTTAAGTCCTTCGTTTAAAGACGTGATTGAAGAAAATAACGAATAGTTATCAATTTGATTGCATACATATCTTTACCGATGTGAAAAAATATTCTTTTTTGGAACGAATCAAAGAAATTTTGGGATAAGAATCAAGGATCAGATCCTACATCCGTCACTAGAGGCGGATGACGCTGTTTATGTTGTAAAACAACAATTTACTGTTATTTATCTTTTTATTTGAAAATAAACGCATGATGGCATCCAGTTCTAATGTAGGTGCAATAATTTCGCTAGAATCGGATGAAGAAATGGAAACCGAACCGGCTGCAAAAAAGGACGCCGCGGGAACGATGAAGCCTCCATTAATTGTGCCGGCTAATGCGGAAGTTTCACATCCTGATCCGGAAAATGAAGGTAGACGAAACAACAAACATACCACTATATTTTTCTCACTAGTTTCAGTTTCCTTTACCTTACATTTTACTTCAGAACCCTCCGTTCCATCCAAGGGGGAAACACTTCCAGAAACTTCGAATAATACAGAAAATGTGGTTAATGCATCAGAATCAGATATAATATGCATCGACGACGATGATAAAGAAACTGTTCAAGAGGATACATCAAGTGCTCAATCTTCCAAATCTACGCCAAAAACCGACACGGTTCCGTCCACGACTGTCGAAGCTGAATCTCACGCTGAGAATAAACCGGAAGAAGTTAAAATTAACGAAACAGTGAACGATAACATGATGGAAACGGAGGATATTAAAGCGAACAAAATCACCAAAGTAGCAAATGGTCAAAAAGGTAACATCGCATCGGTGCAGAATTATTTTGCCTGCTGTCTAAATTCTCTTCTTTAGATTACCAGTCAACCCCAGAGCCAGACGCGATGGACGGAATGAATGGAAACAAACAAACTACCGCTGTATCGGAGGAAACAACAAAAACCGAAGAAATCTTTGCCGATACTAAACAAATCACTAAGGAGGAAGCAGAAAATGGAACAACGTCGCAAACGAATGGAACGCGTCGTCGGTATAAGTGCTGCAATGCGGACTGTCAAAAAACATCCTTCGAATATTGTATAGCTCCTCAGTTTGCTCTCAATCTGTACAACAATTCGTACGCGAAACAGTCGCGCTATCTGTGCAGTGAATGTTTTGAACAAGCCGTTTCACAGTACGAGGTAAAACCGATCCCATACTGTGGTTTCTACTGATGGATGTGAATAATTAGTTTGCCTCAAATGCATATGCTTGCGTTTTGCAGAAACTTTGCACACTGCTGGAAAGCGGGCAGTCCTTGATGATACAGGAATTACCACGAAGTTCGTCCGAAGACATACACATGATTTTGGACAGCAGTGACGAGGAAGATGCGGACGATAAAGAAAACGAAGAATTCAAAGTCAACGGTAAGCATTCACAGTAGGCGTGTAGGGAAATAATCTCAAAATCATCCGAGTGTCCTTTTCCATCGCCATTTAGATACTCCGCTGCCGCAGGATGTTATTACGTTGATCGAGACAGAACTAAATGACACAATTAAGAGTATGATTAACAAATGCGATGTGAAGCAGCAAGTGAAATGGGCAACATCGATACTGAAAAATGAAGTGCAGCAGAATCAAGGTAGATGCATCAAGCTGAGCGTAGAAAATGTAAGCAAATGTTTCACAATAATTATATTTCTTCTAGAATCTTCGAACCGTATTCAGAAGAAGCTAAAGGATTTGTCGAAAGAATTGCAAGGCATGTACGATGGGCTGTACAGCATTCGCACGACAAAGATCGACACGCCGGAGCTCATCATCGAAGACGAGCAAACGATCGAGCGGCTTGCGAACGAGCGGATTATGCGCATGATGCAACGGGTCGATACCCTCCGGCGAGAACCAGTGCAATTAAATCGTATGTACTATGGCGTACGTTCGAAAGTGTTGGGCAGCTGGACACTTTGTGAAGTGGTTGGGGAGGATAAAGAACCACCATTTGTAAGTAGCTATCAAAGGCAATCCAATCGGAAACAAACATAATGCATCTTTTCGCACTTTTCCCCAAAAGATGACGAGATACAAAGTACGGTTTGCGCAGGACGAATCTACACCGCACGTTCTCTCCGCAAAGCATCTTGCCTACCCGGATCCGCCGGACGTGAAGCTGATGCTCGGTACGCGCGTGATTGCGAAACCGCACGCCGAAGAGCGAGCTTTCTTCGTCGGGACGGTGCTCGAATCGATGAGCAGCTACAATCGCTACCGCTATCTGATTATCTTCGACTCGGGCCAGGCAGCGTACGCATCGATCGGAGATGTACGGGTTGTGTGTGACCAGGCGGAGCAGGTGTGGGAGGACGTGCATCCACATTCGCGCGACTTTATCTGCAGCTACATGCAATCGTGCCAGTCCGAGCGCAAGATGCTGCAAGCAAAACGAGGCCAGCGTGTGTGTGTGGAAGTGAAAAAGAAGTGGTTCCAGGGCAAGGTGACCGAAACGGACAGCAGCTTGGTACGGATTTATTATCCGTTGCTGGATCAGGATGAGTGGATCTATCGTGGTTCGAGGCGTCTCGCACCGTTGTACCGCGATGCGAACGGTTCCCAGCCGTCCAACAATAAGTTGTCCAAGTTCCAGAAACGTAACGAGCCTTCGATCGAGTACATCACCATCGCCGATGACGAAGAAGAGGCGAATGTGGGTGCTTTGGTGAGCAACTCCATTGATGCGACAAACGTAGCCACTATTCCTTCGCAGCATTCCCTTACCGCTCCGAAGGCGATGTCACGCGAAGGGCAGCCACGGTGTACGGCGCGCAAGAGCACGGTGAATCGGCCTACGACAGCGAACGCCGCCACCACGAGCGTCGTTTCATTGAACAGGTTTCCGATCTACATCGACTTCGATCATGACCGGGCCTGCGGCAATACGGTGAACTTTACGACGAAAAACTATCCCGGACCGCAGAAGTACACGTCGCACAAGTGCGGCCCAAGCTGTCTGTACAAGATTACGAAGAACATGAAACCGTACAATCTGCTCGCCCGGCCACTTATCAACGGCTGGGAGCGGCAGATCTGCAAATCCAAGTCCGGCCAGAAGCGGACTGGCATCGTATACCGTGGACCATGCGGTCGCCGCATCCGTAACATGTACGAATTGCATCGCTACCTACGCCAGACCGACGCCACCCTGAATGTGGAAAACTTCGACTTCGATCCGGAGATCCGGGCGCTGGCCACCTACCGCGTGGTGAAGTCGTGTTTCGAGTGCAAGGACCTTTCGTTCGGGTTGGAATGCATGCCGGTGCATTGCGTGAACTCCTACGATCAGACACGTCCACCCTCGTGCCAGTACTCGACCGAGCGCATCCCGACCGAGGGCGTCAATCTAAACCTGGACAAGGAGTTCCTGTGCGGGTGCGACTGCGAGGACGACTGCTCCGACAAGAGTCGGTGCCAGTGTTGGCAGTTAACGTTGGCCGGTTCCAAATACCTTGATCCACCGGTCCCGATTGATGAGGTCGGATACACGTATAAGCGCCTGATGACGCCGATTCTCTCCGGTATCTACGAGTGTAACGCTCAGTGCAAGTGCCGTATCGACCGCTGTCTAAACCGCGTCGTCCAGCACCCACTCCAGACGAAGCTGCAAGTGTTCAACACGCACAACAAGGGTTGGGGCATCCGGTGCCTGAACGATGTACCGGCCGGTAGCTTCATCTGCATCTACGCCGGCCACCTGCTCACTGAGGAAACGACCAACCGGATCTGCGAGCAGAATGCGAACAAAACCGGCGACGAGTACTTTGCCGATCTGGACTTTATCGAGACGGCCGAACTGATGAAGGAGCACTACGAGAAGGAGGCGCAACCGATGAGCGATGACGAGAATGAGTGGGAAGGGGATAGGCCACGCCCGGTCGCCCGTGCCGACCGACTGTACGAAATGGACGAAGACGACGAGGACGAGTCGGAGGAGGAGGAAGAGTTTCGTGGCGGTGACGGATTGGCTTCGATGCGCGATTCGGATGAAGACTACACGACAAAAATCAAACCGAGCGACACGGCAGTAAGAACACGGGCACAGTTGCGCAGGGGAAGTAGCACCACCGACAAACAACAGCACAAGCAACACCAAAAGCAGCACAAGCAGCAACAGAAACAGAAGCAACTAAAACAACCGCGAACCGGTGATGTTATCAATGACGGTAAGAAACGGGTGTTTTAGTATTCAATTTCGGTTTTTATTTAAGATTTAACAGGTTAAACGTTGCGTTCCGTTGTGGTGCATATGGAGCACGTATTTGTTCCATTTTTTCTATCCATGCTGTCTGCATTGCCTAACAGAACTAGGCAAGGCTTTTGATCTGTGCGTGCCATCCTAACACTTGTCTGTTTTCTTGATTTTCAGAGCAAGAGTGCGTAAGTCTGATACCGAACCCGGAGACGGATCCGGAGGCGAACTACGAGTCAAAGTTCCGGAAACTGTACGGCCCGAACGAGCAGATCTATGTGATGGATGCGAAAAAATCGGGCAACCTTGGCCGATACTTTAACGTACGTAACGATTTTCTAATTTTCCGATCTAGCTTTCAAAGTGGTTGGTTGTTTCACCTAAGGGAATTGTAGACATTCGACCGGAATTTATTATTGCCTACTTCTTTGACTTTCGTTTCATCTACCGTAATAAGCGATTCGCTCTGCCGGACGCTTCCGTAAACAGATTATGAAGTATTGTCGGTGTCATAATCATGTCCCCAGCATTAACAATCCCTTCTTCTTTCTCGCCCCCCGAACAGCATTCCTGCGTACCGAACCTGTTCGTGCAGAACGTGTTTGTCGACACGCAGGATCTACGCTTCCCATGGGTGGCGTTCTTCGCCGTGCGCAACATCATGGCCGGCACGGAGCTAACGTGGAACTACAACTATGACGTGGGTTCCGTTAAAGGCAAGACGCTGACCTGTAACTGTGGCGAGAAGAGCTGCAAAGGACGGTTGTTGTAATCTTCTGCATCATTTTCATTCTCATTGAATCAACAAAAGAGTTAGCAAATATTAACAATAAAGAAAACGAGATAGCACAAACCTATCATCTGAAAGAATACAAAAAGAAGCGTATTCTTTTCCATGTCTATGTTGTTTATAGATGTCATTGACTAGCACGTTCCTCTGTTATTGTGTATTGTCTATTGTCCTATTCTATTGCTTAACGATTTCCACGAATCGATCCTTCTGGAACAAATCTTTGTACGACGCCATGAATCGTAGACCCATGAGCTCACCGTGCTTCGTAAGAAACTGCTCGATGATGGGTGGATGCGTGCTGTCCACCTCCAACCACAGCACCCCGTCCTTCGCCAGATGTCGGCTAGCTATCCGCAGTATCGCCTTTATCACAGTCAACCCATCGTTGCCCCCATCCAGTGCACGCAAATCTTCATAAATCTTTACCTCCGGATCGAGCGTAGGAAGCAACACCGACGGCACGTACGGTGGGTTGCTGACGATCAGATCGAATCGCTGCCCGTTCAGTTCCGCTGGCAGGTTGTCAACAAGTTTGTGCTTGAACACTCGCAGCCGCTCCTGTACACCGACCGTTTCGGCGTTCTCCCTGGTCAGCTCGCAAGCGATGCGGCTCTGATCCAACGCTATCGCTGATGACTGGCATATAAAGTGAAAGATTTCGGTTAAAGGGGAACGAATAAATTACAATAATCCTACCCACCTTCGGAGCATGCTTCAACAGCGACAAGCTTATCGCACCCGTGCCGCATCCAATCTCGAGAAAAAGAGTTTCCTCCTGATTATCCATCTGCTGCAGGATCAGCTCGACCAGTTCCTCCGTTTCCGGACGTGGGATAAAAACCGGCGGTATCATCTTCAGTGTTAGGTCGCGAAAGTCCCACTCGCGGATTATGTACTGAATGGGCATACGTGCTAATCGGCACTCGCACAGTTCCTCAATTTTGGCCATTTGTGTCTCGCTTAGCGATGAGTTTTGATGATTTCCCACCTCACCCGGACCGGGCAGTTCGAGCACGTGAGCTATAATGTTCGTGATGGATGTCTCCGGTTCGGGAATGCTTTCCGATTCGAAGCGTTTCATCCATTTTTCCTGCGTGCCGCGCACCGTTGTCGGGACCAGTGTTTGTGGGGCCACGGAACCAGCGTTGCCACTGTAACAGCACCGGCTGGACGGTACAGAATCGATGTGACGAGCCTGTAGCCTCGAGAGCAACGTTACGCCCATACGAGCAGCTGCACGCGTAGATGACGACGACAACATCATGGTGAGCAATTGTTTTTCGAGTGTTTAAGTGACACTTAACGTACAACTTTTAATTTTATAACCAACGCCAACACCCAAAACGAACCATTCTCGTCCTTTTTCGCACCGATCGATCGTCCACCGGGAAGGTTGGAAAACAGTATTCGCAATGTTTTGCAACACCAGCTGACAGAACGTGTCCGTCAAAAACGGGCTAGTGTTGCCATCTTATCAGTGAATTCATCATTGATTGATTTCGAAGAAATTTATCTGAAATTTCTCAAATGAATCAACAAATAATCTTATGGTTTTATAACTGTACAAATTTATTACACTTATTCGTCATAAAACATATATTTCAAAAATGTTTTACGAAACATGCATTCTGGAAGCACGGCCTACTCGTTGACAGAGACATACTAGCGGCGCTAACAACAGCAACAAAAAACATAAACAATATTCTTTGTGTGGTGAAATATAACAACAAAACCTGCGTACAACAAACACGCCTCTTTCTCGTGTTACAATTAAATTTTTTTATCATGTCGTACCTTTCGAACTTTAATGCGGAAACGGGTAAAACTATACTGATCGACATACTGAAGACGGTGAACCAGCCGGAAAACTCTAAAAAGCTCGCCGAAGCGAAAGCCAACTCGGGCAAGGAAATGATCAAGATGATGCAGTACGTCTTCCCGCTGGTGATGCAGCTGCAGATCGAGGTCATCAAGGACTACGGGTTCCCCGCGAGCCGTGAGGGCTTGGTGCAGTTCGAACAGATCATCCGCGAGTTCGAGCGCGAGGATGTGGACATTGCGCGGCTCCGGGCGCAGATACGCTCCATCTATCTACCTCCGATCAATATCAACAGCAGTACGAACGACGTGTTAATCTAGGAGCCCTCCCACCAGGGGGGAGTAAAGTCGCCTCATTTAAGACTGAATATTAATGGAATCGAGCTGCTTCGAGAACGGAAACAAACAAAACAAAACTGCCAGTGTGGGATTTAATCACAACAGGAAACGAATTATTATGGATTAATTTACAGCGCCAAGGAGAGGAGCGAAGACCGTGAAGTATTTGATAGTTGGTCGTAGATGTTAATGTCGTATCGGCTTTTTTATAGTGTGGTATTTTAATTACTATCGACAGTGTCAAGTAACGTGTAGGACAGGTGAACTTATTTACGTTTTAGTATGTGTATTACAAATAAATTTTACCATTTATCGCCATCAAATAGTTGCCTTTTGAAACGCCGAAACCGACATAAGTAGATTTAAAATAGAATTAAATCGATTTTATTCACGCTCTTTTTTATACAGGCATCGTTTAGTAAGACGTGCGATTGCGGGTCTCCGACGAATATATCTCGTCGTTGTAAGATGATACGAAAAAACAAACAAATAAAAAAAATCGTCGGAATTCTGTGAATCAATTTTAAAACCGAAACTATCGCCTCTGTATTCTGTTTGAATGTACAGGTCTGCTGTGTTAGTTCCATATACGCAACAAGAAAGTATTCACAAGTATATGAATTTGGTATTACACATCTTCTTCCTCCCACCCTTCCAATTCAAAAGCCACAGGAGGAACGATTTAAATTTTGCATTCGCTGCGTAACTGCCGCTTCCCTGCACGAAACACTTTTCGATTTGTCGTATGCATGAAGTCAACACTCCCTCTATCGTCTGCTTAAGTTCACATTTGCCTTCGGTGCGTTGCTTGTAGCAGAGAAAATAATTGAAATAAATTCGAATTTACGCTTTATCTACATGTATTGTTTTGTAGCAGCAGGCGGATACGTATCCTCCGCGTGAGAATGTTTTGCATACCAAACAACAAAAATAAGGAGAAAATAAAAAAAACGATCGACCGCAGGTTGCCACCGGGCAGTGCGAGTTAGCCATGATAATGCAAAGCAAATCGTTATAAACAAAACAAAAAAATCCGGGTGCCGTACTTGTGACCGGGCTTCTAGCCTATTGATGACACTACGCACTACGCCTCCAGGTCGGCGACGAAGAGAACCTCTCGATTCTTTAACCCGGACAGCTGTAGCGTTGGGCCCGGCTCGTCGCCCGAGCATTCGAGCACGCGTTTCGGAAAATTTGTCGTCACTTCGAACGAATCGGGCGCATCCGGATGACAGAAGATAAAATTGTAAATATCCTGTGAAGGGGGTAAGGGGGAAGAATGTGAAAACGAATGTACGATCCATAGCATACTGCGATTATACGTACCCGCATTGTGTTTGTGTTGTGAAATCGTCGCTCTAACCGCAAACCGCTCGGGAGTTTGAACACTATGCTGATCGTGTCCGGTGCGCCCACTTCCGGCTCCGAAGGCACTTGTTCGGCCAGATCGAGCTTTAATCGTTCGATGTCCTCCTTGCGCTGCTGTTCGGCCGCCTGTTCCGCCTCGATCGCGGCCTGTATGCGCATCGCCTCTTCCCGTTCCTGCTGCTTCCGACGCTGTTTCTCCTGGTCGGCTTGCAGTGATCGCTGGTACGCTTCATCCTGCTGTTGGCGCAGTGTTTGCGTGAGATCGCGCTCGAGCCGATCTTGGCGGGCCTGATTGAGCCACACCTCGTTATCATTCACGACCGTGTTCATACGCCGGATCAGTTCCTCGGATGTACAATCACCCACTAGCCGGCCCATGATGATCATCTTGTTCGCGCGCATGCCGATAATGAGCAGCGTCGGGTGCATGCGAACACTAACCGTAGCCGCGACGCGCTTACCCTCGTGCGACGCCATATCGCAGCCCCAGAACAGCATCCGTCGATTGACGAACTCGATCACCTGCGGATCGGCGAGCGCCCCGCGACAAAAGGCAACCGCCTCCGACGTCGCCTCGGAATGCAGATAGACTAGCAAGAAGCGCAGCTCATTCTTCGCGTCGTTCAACGCCTGTGAGTAAGTGCCCTGGTAGAAAACGGGATGCTCCGGGTACTTCTCGTTGTACGTTTGAATGAACTTCAGCACGTCGCCGAGCGGATCGGCCGGAATGCTTTCCTGATCGCGGAACAGTCCGAGCACGCTGGACAGCAGCGAGGAGAACGCACTGCACCAAAAGTTTACCATGTAGTTAAACACGTACCGTATGAGCCCGATGACGCCACTCGGTTCGCGGGCCGGGCTACCCCGCACATTGGCGAACACATGCTGCAGGAAGCGATCGTTTATGACGGCGGGCTCTCGCGATTCGGTAGCATACGCGGACGGGCGTCCTTCGCGGATATTTAAATGCTCCTGAAATGCCACCTCCAGATCCCACTGGTGTCGGATCAGTATGTCGCGGCACACGTTCATATCATCCAGTCCGGTAATGTCCTGAAACTGGAGCACCTTTTCCGTCTGCTCGTTCGATAGCCCATCGTTATCCATCGTTTGCTCGTGCCTAACGTGTTTGCGCTAGTCGTCCTGCCGTTGTGATTGATAGCCAGTAGTGCTATCTTCCTGCAGCGTCGTCGTCTGGCTGCCTGACTGTCACCACCTGTGCTAACAACTTGCGTGGGACTCGGGAAGGTATTTCTTCCCGTGCAACTCAACTCAACTTGCTGCTGGAGTACGGCCTACGTTTCGCTCGCATAAGAGAAAACGCACTCTCTGGCGGCGTTCTTAGGACAACTTTTTCCCAGCAGGAGAAGATACTTTCACGAGCGAGTTATCAATACCGTTGCCTCCAGTTACTTCTTTGTCTTTCCACGGGACGCCCGGTGCTTTTATGAGATCGTTGTTTCTTACGTAATGTAGAAAAGATAGCTGCAGCTTTTGTTAGGAACGTAAATTAAGGTAAACAGCGCAGCGAACGATATTCTCCGCATGCAAGTTATGTATGGTGCAATCCTACTTCTTGCCGTCGCTTCGACAAACCCGTACGTGTTCGTTTTGTTTGTACGTTTTGTGCCCCCAACTGGTGGATTGCTTATCGTTGATCCATCGCCTACCTCAAACGCAAGGCTGAAGGTGGGTTTTGGTAAAGGATTTGGCTCGCTCGGTAGAGCGGAATATTTTTCAGAAAACAAAACTAGACAATCCAAAATTTTACACAGCGAAATCTAAATTGCTTTTCTTTTGTCGTTTTTTATACTGATTTCGCTAGAATTAGAAATTTTGACATTTCAGTGTAATTTTTTCTCCTTTTGGGATACGCGCGGTCATAAGTGTCGACATTAGCATATCGAGGATAATATTTCTTGTTTTATTTTTGTAAAATTATGAACAGTATTTCTTGACAGAAAAAACGAACATAACAACACTGTGTTATTTGTATAAAAGTTACTTGATAATTGCAGATACAAGCACAAATTTCGCGAATGTATTCATTTCATAGGGCTCGACCACAGTGATGTCAGTGTTATCAACGTTTTGTCAAAATCTCCAAACAACACTTTTCCCAAGTAACGAAAATTATGCCAATGAAATCTAAATTAAACTATTCGTTAGAAGTGCATCTAAAAATGATAAATTTACTGCGTAATGAAATGATTGAGTATATTAACAAAACCAAAGAAATTGTTTATACAAGACTTAATTTCGGTACAAAGCATGATATTTGACTGTTTTTTTTCTGATATCGTTGAAAAACAGGACGACTCCATCATAATAAAACTTTCCAATGTTATATTTAATTTAAACGGAATGACATGTATCATGTATTAATTGATCGATTAACCAAAGGCAAATTTGACTATCCAAAAGCAATTTGTCCAGCACGTGTACGTGATGGTATGAAATGAATATGAATTACAGTTCTGCTGATGATATGCTATTGGTGCGCGACTCTGGCTGATCGTATGTTGTGTTTTAAATTTATGTAAATCATGCACCGTCACTACTAATGACTATATCCGATTCGATGGATGCCGGGCGTTTTTTTATTCATGCTTTGCCATGCATTGCAGGTAGAATCTAATTCAAATATAAAAAGGAACGTATAGGTTCGGTGAGATTTATATGGCGTTCCGGTTCTGAACAAAAAAGATACTAGCAAATTGGGTAAAAATGGGTCGCAGTGGTAGCATACTGCATTTTGCACTTCTAATATGTACTGGGATTGGAGTATCTACTGCATTGGTAAGTATGCGGTTTAAAATTGAATTTTTGAATCACATACACAGGCGGCATTATTACTTATCAGCGTGTCAACATGACGATGTTCTCGAACTGCCGAGATGTAAAGCTTCCCTACGATGAAATGCCAATATCTTTGGAAACGGTGCGATACGATCGCGATGCGGACGGTGTCTGTAATACGCTGCACGCGGAGTACGAAGTTCGTCATTCGTCAGATGATGTAGAGTGGGAGCTCATCATTACGAGCTACCAATGTGAGCTGCAAAACTCAAAAATATGTCTCGATAACCCAACGGAATTCATTGAACCGATGCACTGCGACCGTTTCCACTCGGACGACAGTGGACCGTGGTTTTTCATAGCTAACTCCATGACCAATGGCGATCGCTGCGGACGTGTGACGGTGAGTTTTCAGTAGTGGCCGCTGCAACGTTGGCAAATACTCAGTGGGCTGCTTTTCGTTGCTTCACAGGGTCGCTACAATCTGGATGCAGCCGTCCTGAAGATTAAGTACCTGGAGCAGTACATAGCGATGGGAAAAGGCACGTATCGTGTTCGGATGCTGTTCCACATTCCGGGCACCAATCTGGACACATTGAACGTGCGCGGCTGCTGTGAGATGGACTTTGACGTGATCGAGTAAGGCCGGCATGGATGGGACAGGGATGCTATGTTTTTAATTTAACTGCTGAAACTGTACAAATAATCACAATAAACATGACTTACTGGTAAAGGTAAAGGACATATATTCACAAGAACGAACGTAGGGAGGAATGGTTTCGTTGTAAGCTTCAATATCGTGTGTATTTGATCCTGTATCAGACATTTTATGGTACATTCTACACGCCGGGATGACACGTTGAGTTGAGTAGTCAATGTAACTCAAAAGTGTTGTTTTTCGATTCGCATACGATCACATTTTCATTTATCGAAGATTCAAATACACATTCCTAGGGCAAAAAAACGTGGAGTAGGTGTTCTCTTCTGAAACTTTGTGAAACTGGTCGGTTCCTACTGAAATGTGCGCCTTCTTATTGTCTTTTCACTAACGAAATCATGGTGCATCCTGTGAATTGACTAAGCGCACCACATACACACGCACACACTGGATAAGATATAAAGTGAAGAGACAAACAACAGAACGTTCAACAGCACACGTTTTGGGTTTCGATAAAGTGCCTTGATGATGAGCCACGGTAACCAATAAATAAATTTGATTTATTCCTTGATGTTAAAAAATAAAAATAGCGCATAAAAGAAACTATACAATAAAGATCTTGTTCAACAAGCGATCATCAAAACGTAACCAGTTTCATTATTTGTTTTGTTTTGATTTGCTAAGTTTTCCCCCATTCCGATGTTTTGTTCATGCTGGTGGCGGGTTGTCTTTTTCTTAAGTGGATCCGGTTCGGTTTCGTCGTCAAGACGGTGCCACTGACTGTTTGACCTGCATGGGTCGATTTTAAACGCCGAATTGACGAAAGAGTTCGCTAGGGAGGGATGATGATTTTGATGAATCTTGAAATGGCTTCCCTCTCGTCGGATGCAAAACGATGTGATGCTATCGTACGGTTTCACTCTCTCTCTCTCTCTCTCTCTTTCTCTGTGCTCCCATCGTGCGCGCGCGTGTTTCTTCTCTTCCCTCCCCCTGTAACTAAAACGTTTACGGTGAGTGGAACGTACGTTCCAAATTGTACAATGGGTTAACATTTTCCTATCGTCTATACTATTGAACAGGTATTCGTTTACTTTCGGCAGCGTTTTCAGCACAAATGTGTATTCCTGAGCACTAAATTGCTCGTCAATCTCAAACCCGAGGGTGGTAGGGAGGAGGGGGAGGGTTGGACATGGTCTCTAGTAACTATTTGATACATATGTGTCAGGGAGTGAGGGGGCAAAGCCTTCGAAGGGAGGGAAATCAGTTCAGTGAGCAGATCGAACGCACAACGTGGGCGCACACACGTTGCCGAATAAAGGAAACAATATTCTACGATGAATGAGAAGGGCAAGGACGCGCGGTGTGCAGAGTACTTGCGTTCGATGCGACCTACAGCATCAATACTTTTCCTTTGCCTGACTGTTTCGACAGCCCGCTATTAGTATGATATCAAGTTTCTACTCGATGTTTATTTCTATATCCCATTTGTTGTTCTCTATCAGCTCCCCTTAAAAGATGGACATTCGTTTCGCAATTCAGCGGCGACAAGGCATGGAGGCCTGTAAAACGGATACGAGTGCTTAACACCAGTGCTAGGAGACACAATCAGCAACCATCAGCTTACCATGTAGAAAGAAGACTATTTACAGCAACATGGAGTTGGGATCCTCCAGGAACTGGCGGAAGTACTGCAACCAGCGGGCACCGACAGCACCGTCAACGGTACGATGGTCGCAGCTGAGCGTTACCGATACGAAGTCACTTTCCTTGAAGCTAAAATGATAGATTCGAGGTGTTATGAGGAAATGCCCGGTTTTCGCATGCAAAATAAAAAACGAAACATCCTCTTCCTACCCAGCTTCCGAGTCCTTGTCAGGTACGAGACGTTTCTGAGTGCCACCAACGGCCAGAATGCACGACTGCGGTGGATTGATGATGGCGCAGAAGTGCGTCACACCGAACATGCCCAGGTTCGACACACTGAAAGTACCACCCTGGAACTCCTGCGGCTGCAGCTTTCCGTCGCGTGCCTTCGCCGCCAGATTCTTCACGTCCTTGCTAATGTCCGCGAGTCCCTTCCGGTCGGCGGAGAACACGATCGGCGTGATCAGGCCACGGTCCGTTGACACGGCCACCGACACGTCCACCGCATCGAACTGCCGGATGATGGTATCCATCCAGGCCGAGTTCGCTTCCGGCACCTTCTTGCACGCCATGGCCGCAGCCTTGATGACGAAATCGTTAACCGACAGCTTCACACCGTCCTTCTCGAGCTGCTTGTTGAAGCGGGCGCGCAGCTTCGCCACCTGGTCCATATTTACATCCACCGTGAGGTAGTAGTGCGGAATCGTGGTCTTCGATTCGAGCAGTCGCTTCGCAATTACGCCCCGGATGTTCGACACCGGAAGGTCAACGTAGGCGGCACCGGCCGGGATGGTGGCTGGTGCTCTGGCCGCTACCGACGGAGCAGCACCGTCCGCTTGCATACCTGCAAGATCCTTAGACGTTAGTGAACCGAACAATCCGGAGCCTTTACCTTTTCAAAAAATAAAAATAAGGGGATACATGACGCAAACGAGTGCATGTGCAGGTTAGTGATGAAACTTTCGGCATGTAACTTCGGGATCGCAAGCCAAGCTTACCCTCCAGCCGCAAGCGCTGCTGTTCCGCCAGCTTCTTGGCCATCGGGCTGGCATAGACGCGCGGTCCGCGCTGTTCCACCGCCGTCATGGGTTGCGGGGCAGCTGCTACTGGTGGTGGTGGTGGCGGGGCAGCCATTGGCGGTGGGGTCGGTGCTGGTGGGGCAGCAGCTGGTGCTGGAGCAGCCGGAGCGGCGGCTGCCGGTTTCGCCGGAGCAGCACCGGTATCCTTGTAGTCCTTGAAGGCGGCTACATCCGCTTCGTTCTCGACGATAATACACACCAGCTTGCCGATGGGCACATCCTTCTGGCCGGCAGATACCAGAATTTTCGCCAAATAACCTTCCTCGGGTGTCTCGAAGCCCATCGTTGCTTTATCGGTTTCGATTTCCGCGAGTAAATCGCCTAGGACGAGGAAAGTAATCAAAGGTAAGAAAAAAAACCCATATCACAACATTACACAGAAAACCAGTTTCTTTTTCCTGCACACTGATAACGGAAGCATGAAGTGGATTGGGATCGGATCACGCGATAAGGACGTTTAAGTGGGTAGAAAACATGATGACCATGCGCCAGGCAGTGTCGATGAATGTCAGCAGGGTCGTACGGAGTAATGGAAACCGTTTGCTTGCGTACTTCCACGATCCGCTCAGTACTTAGTGTAAACATAAACAAACCTTCATTCAGCTTGTCGCCTTCCTTCTTCTCCCAGCTGACGATGGTTCCGAGCTCCATCGTGGGCGAAAGCGCCGGTAGCAGGACTTTCGAATGAGCCGGAAATCCGCTGCAGTATCCACGCACGAAGTTCGTTCTCCATGTTACCTCCTTAAGCTTGTGGCTACCGTTCGATAGGTTGTGCGAATTTCTGTTCCGGAGCGATTAAGTAAACAAACATAGGCGTCATGAGAATGGAAATTAATTGACGCTGTTAGTAGGCGAATTATCGCTTGAAGAACGTTTCTTCGCTTCATCCACAATCACTCGCACAACATACGATGACGTTTTAGCACACATACTGCCGCCGCTAGCTATGCTTTCACCCGTCACTCCTCTTCTTGTGCCTACTGCACGCGAGGGGGAGTGTTGTGAGTCGCTTGGATTACACAACATATCGTATCTCCACAATCAGTACCACTATACTCTTGCAAACAAAACCGCCACTCCATGGTTCTGGTGATGGTGGTTAAACCGTGCTACCGATCCGGATTGCACCGCGTCGCTTATTATCATTAACCACTGCCAGTGCAAAACACCGGATCAAAATCGAACGAAGTATTGTTCCGGTTACATAACGGAGAACGAAATTCGGGCCAGTCCACTCTGCTGCTTACCTGCGGTGGCCGGCGGCTGATCGTTTGGCACACTCACTGCTGAGGGCACGGACGGCAGTGCCTTTCAGTATCTTGCGGACTGATCCTTGGAGCAGGAGATTCTCGTTTCGTACGATGATCGTTCGTAACATTTTAGTAGTATTCCTCCAATCTCTTCTCGGCGCTGCTGCTCGGTGCGACTGTCGGCTGTCGAATGTACAAAGCGGTAGAAGCGGAAGAAAACGGTGAATACGATTGCACTGGCTACCGATGCAGTTGGGTTTAAGGTTGAGGAAGATCACGCACGGTTTTCGTTATTCCGGCGGTGGAATATGCTGGAAGGACGTGGTTTTTTTAACAAAACTTTTGCACTTTTCGACCGATCGCGACCTTGGCTAAACACACACAACGAAATGAACAATTTGACAACACCAAGGGGGAATTTGAGATGTCAGTAATATTAGTCAATTGCATGACCGGATGCATTCCCACGGTGCATAATCTGTGCGAAAAGGTTGTTGGAAGACTTCGAACTCTTCAAATATTACCATATTTTTTCAAACTGAATAATTTATTGGGACTTTACAAAATCTAGCATAAATTAAGAAGTTCTTTTAAGCTTAGAGGCACCATAGAAATACATTTTCCTTTTATAAGTTGAAAAAATACCGTATTTTGTATACTAGTTAAAACATGGTGGTATAACTCATAATCTTAATCGACTGATACACCATTCATAACACCATTATACGACCACAGTAGATAACGTTAATAATTGCAAACATAAGTTTTGCAACATAAGCAATTGCTTGTTAATCTTTTTGTTAAAACCTATAAAATACAAAAGATATAAGTGCATTAGATATGCAGAGCACGTTGATCACAGCAAGTTTGATTAATTAAAAATTAAAAAAGTCTTCAGTTCCGTAAAATACAATTTAACACTTCGTTGAATGAGTTTTCGAATACATTAAAATAGTTTTGAGATACTAGCTAATGATAGTAAAACTTTTATTACGATTATATTGGGAAACTAACTGATATCATGTTATAACAATAATCCTCAAAACGATAACGATTTTACCGAATCACCCTAACTTTTTGTGCATCAGAATAACAACCAACCATATCGATATAATGGGCCAATGATCTGTACTGTTAGAATAATATTTTTCATAGAATATTTTTGCATTCATTGCACAATCATAAGCAATCGCAAATCAATCGTGTGATTTAAGTTCATCTTGATTTCAGGATTTTTGATGCTTTTAGATGTCGACATTTTTAGACTACCATGCTTTTAAAGCTACGCTTGGGAGAGTTGATAGTAAATTAACACTTATTTTGTTATTACAAGAATGTTACAGGATTTATACGGGAATGATATTTACGAATGGTGTTAAAACTTCGAGTATATTTGAATGTTCGAAACGACATGCCGTGAGATTAAACGATGCATATTGATCTCATCGATGGTGAATTTAAAACATACAAAACGATCATTAACTCTATCTTTTAACCCTTCGAATAGCTGTTCGGCCGTAAATGCGCACCATTTTGAATTCCAATCGCTGTACATTCGTGCACCAATGCAGCGAGCAGATCGCTGATTAAGTTGTTAATATAGCCCATACTTTAGGTTTTATCGATAATGCAAAAGCGAGCGCACAAAACGAACGCCACCAAAACCACCGATTTAGCGCAAAATATGGTACGGTCTGTTTGAGCCGAATCAAATTCGGCACCACATTCCGTCCGGGGGTCACACACCGGGTGGACCACGCGCACGGCTTAAACCAATCGAATACGTGCTCCGCGCGCACTCGACATCGGCGTGAGGTGGAGTCTGCCGAACATGATGGTTCACGTCGTGTGAGCGAGAGGCTCCAAATTACACTCCGCCTCCACGCGGGTTTGGTGGGGCGTCGGTTTGGGGGCCGGGTGGGTGGGTAATGCCGGGCCCTAAGGGTCCCTAACTTATTGTTATTGCTATTATCCCAGACATCCTTCGCGTTCGCGGCCCTGCTGCTGTAGCTGCTGCGGCTGCTGCGTTGGAATTTAATGCCCTCTTGCGTTTTAGCTTCTTCGCGTTTGATTATAGCATTTACCGCGTTGGTGGTACGGCGAGCGATCTTGGTGCGATCGGGTATCTGAAAGTACGGGTCTACGTCGATCGCGCACAGGCCGCACCCAGCGACGGTCACGATGTTTGATTTATCAATCGGTTGCCCCTCTCCTATCTTCCCTCCCAAGTGTGCCTGCGTGTGTGTGTGTGTGAAAGAGATCGTGTACAAAGCGTTTGGGCTGGTTTACCCACCGTTCAATAATAGCAATTCGTTATTTACTGCCATTATGTGTGCGCGTTCGAGTGATTGCATTTGTCCGGTGACTGGCATTTACGGCGTCGCGGTGAGCAATGATCAACCCAAACTCTTCGAGCTAAACTTGAAACTATAACGTCCATTTTGGATTTTTACACCGTTGAAATACCTCGATCCGAGATCATTTAATAACTTCATCCAAGAAAAAAAAAGGAACAGATGACAATAAACGGAAAGCTAACAAAGAGCTGCAACCACATTGAAGTAACCGCCAATGACGGCAGGCTTCACACGAGTGTTGACTTGACTGTCTTGACCCCACAATAGAAGAGCCCACCCCAAAACCGAATAACTCCATCCCCACGGATACCTCCGGAGAAGTCATGGCGTGGAGCAGCTCCGTACCAAAAAAAAAAAAAAAAAATGAAATGCTTACTGTCCGTCCTTATCTGTCCTGCTCCACGCTCCACTTTCCAACAAACTCCCAAAATCTTCCCCATACCCCAATCATCATCGTCATCAAGATCATCATCATCATCCCTCGCGTCGTATCGCTTTGTCTCGCTTCTTTTGGCGCTGGGTCCCAACTCCCGGTGCAGACCACATGCGCAGCCTCTTTCCCGAAATTCCGATGCGAACACGTTCGTACGCGCTCGCGACTCTCGTACTTCCCGATTCTCTCTTTCTTTCTTTTTGGTGTATGTGTGTGCTGGAGTCGTTTTTTCGCGCTCTCCCCAATTCACCGCCCACCACCTCTCCCCCCATCCCCGTCTGGACCGGTCACTCCAAAAAGGGAGGCAAACATAAGACATTAGAGACACTACTGTGCATTTCCCACGCTGTGTTCGCGGGCGCTGTTTTATATAAAATTTCGTTTCTCCCCCCTTTTTTTTCGCTCGTTCGCGTTCGGCATGAAGCTTCAGGTCCATCTCCACTTCAGTGTGCTCCTCCCCGTTTCCCCGCACCGTCCCTTTCACCACGAGTCGCGGCCGGACAGGATCATATGATCTTGGCTCTTGCGTGTGCGAGCCCGTTTCGGAAGGGGAAGGGGTACCCGAACCGTGTCCAGCACCGTGTCGCCGGAATTTGGTCGCTCGGTGCGCGGGCATAAACGGTCGATTACGGAGCGGCCGTGGGAGGGTTTTGATTCGGGCTCGGTTGTTCTGGGGCGTCGGCGGGCCCTGGGCGGAACGGCGACCGAAATCAAACGCGACTGCGAATCTGCGCCACCGCAAGTCGCGATCGCCTCCGGGAAGATACTCTGAGCGGTGCTGCCCTCGTTCGTCCGCTTTTGGTGACGGTCCCTAAGTGAGGCTGATTGTTTGTCTTCACCGCCGTTCCCACCGGCCCCGTCCGCGGTCCGATTCCGGATGAATGGGGTGCGGTACTGGTTCACGGGCTGTATGTGGCTTGCATGTGTTTGCGCGTTTTTCCACGCTGCGCCACGATGACGCGGTAATGTTTAATGCCTTCAGTTGGCCCGATTTTTCTCTTCCGATGCCGCGTCCGATACCCTTCCAGCGCTTGCTGCGTTGATTGTTTGATCCGCTTGTGGTGTACATCGCAAAACGAAATTCCAAACGAACGCCTTTACCGTATATGGCTCCAGTTCGAGCGTTAAATTAAAATGTGCGATCTCACGGTGCTGTGTGTGGCTTCGATGCTGGGCTGCTCCACCGTGCCCGGCCGTCCGAACGCAGGAAAAGGCTCGAGATAATGCTGACAAAACGTTTACACATAGGCGGTTTCGGTAGGTTTTTTTTTATAATTTTTTGTCGTTGCATGGCTGCTCCGCGGGTGTGATTCATCGCCACGTGATTTTGTGGCTGCGTGGATGGCTGCGTACGGAGATGGCAGGACTCAGACGCAGCCTACTCGACAAAGAGAGATGTTTTGGTGAGGATACGCTGGATCGAAGCAAGCCTGCAGTTTACATGATTGTTTTAAACATATAAAAAATATGTAAAGTAATAAAAATTCAAATGAATTTTAGTCGATTTTATCTTCTAAAGTAGAATTGCATCATCTTTTAAGTTGTGATTAAGGCCTTTTGATTGTGTTTTCTTTTATCTACACTCTGATTGCATTTAATTCCCCTACTGTGCAAGAGTAGCTAGGTGAGTTGATTTTTACGGATGAAATGATTGGTTCAACTCTTTGTGGAGTTTTTCTTTTTTCAATTATAAAATTGGTTTTTACTTGTTTAAATTAAAAAGAGGTGAGTCAATCAGTCAATCGGATGGTGAACTAATCTCCGAAAATCGGTATTTGCTTAAAGAAATTATTCAATATAATAAGATAAAATATAAGAAACTAGAAACTATTCAATATCAGAGCTAGGCTTGTATGACTTAGAATAATAATTTTATTGACTCAATAACAATTCAAATTATTAGCCTTTTAGAAACACTTTAGTGATACGCGATCCATTCATTTGTATTTCAATTTCAGGTTCAATTTGAACCAAATTCAATTTAAATTTGAATTTTTGTAGCATCTAATTCTACTACAAGAAACTAAATTTCTCAACAATTATTTGTGAATAATGTAAGTTGTCTAGCTTCGATTTAAATACAATAGACACTGAAAGAGTGAAACATCAAAGAGAAATTCAATTCAACGAAATGATTCTTTCTCCAAACAGTGATGTCTACCTCTTCCTGTGCCAAATATCGATCGCTGCTCTCCGCTAAGCGATATTTAATAATCGGTTGATTATGTTGTAATTGTAACTACTTTGCAGCCATAATGATGTGAGATTAAAACCCATTAGGAGGTGAGTAATTTTTAATCACTTCTACTTCGCCTAGCACCTAATGCCGGTGACGTTCGCTCGTCGCCCAACCGCCTCGGCATGTGATCATCATCATCGAAGGCGAGGTAACGGTTCGATTCGTAGGGAACTTTCAAAGTGAAGATGATATTTAAAATGATTTTTCGACAACATTACGTCAAAAAACGCATCGGTTTCTCATCGGCTCATGGATTGGAATGAAGCAAAAACACTCAGCTGAACTGATGAATGTGACTGCTCGGGATGGTTATTTGTTAATGCGAAATGAAACCAATGGCCACCTAGCTCTCGCTAGCCGCGTCCTCTGATTACAGGAATGACCGAAAGGCGGTCATTCTCACCCAACGCGGGCACCTCCAGTCATTCATCCGTCCATGCGCAACTGGTAATTTGGGCAACAGCAATTGGAAGGAGGCATCACTTCACCAACCGAAACGAAAAAAAAGGATCACAAATAACACATAAACAGCAAAACAAACGGGAGACTAATTTTCTTCCGTCATAAATCATCATTCCGCCCGCCCGCCCGCCCGCGTGCCCGCCGGTGAATCGTCCGAGCGCGGGCTTCGTTCGTGATTTTTGTGTGGCCTAGTGAGCTCGCCTAGAGCCACCTTAGAGCTGGATGCAGCCAGCAACATCGTCGTCAACCTGTGCCATTATTGGTGCCCGTGTCTAGTTTTGGGTCGCCCCGTGGCCCTCACACACAACGCGAGTTCCATCGATCAATTGTGCAAAGCAGTGGTCTTTAGTTTATTGCCTAGCTTCTTGAGATTATGTGATCGAGTTTTTTTTTGTCAGTTGGTCGCCCTTTTTTCGAGAAGGGGGGGGGATTGGGAGAGACCGTTCGTGAGATGATTGATGAAGCTTTGGGCCTGCAGCCTGCATGGCTTTCGGGCACAGGATTTTTTCGCCTAGGATAATAGGATGGGATTTTTGTTTTTGTTTCTAGTGGAGCTTGAGCGGACACCTGAAACAGTGCCAATCTCACGAACCGGATAGTGGGAGACAAAACACGGTCAGGCTCGCGAGCGTTTCGGAGGTATGAAAAAAAAATGTACCCTACAATTTTGAAGGCTTTTTTCTGCTGCGTGAAAAGCGCTTGTTTCGCTGATGATGGGAATCGTTTTGTTTTGTGCTTTAATTATACGACCCTCCTGATTGGGATGGCCCATTCGGGCGAAATGATACACCGCGGAGTGTTGACCGTTTAGTGGGAGACTCATCATGACGGGAATTGTTTTTTTTTTGCTTTGGTATTTGCGTGCCACGAGTGTTTGGGAAAATGGTTCCCATTAGCGATTAGGAGCTGTTTTAATAATAGACATTCAGTTACAAGTAGCTGGGTAGATCAAATTGGCACAGATTGGCTAGTGATTTTGCTAATATTTAATCATTTTGGTTTGAATTATGCTCTCCATTTCCGCGAATCTTTACACCTCAATACGTTTTTGTATTTGGATTCAGAAACAGCTTGAATTGGATTAACCTGTTGTATCAATTTAAACAATTTTTTTACAAAACTTTTTTAAAATATGTGAATATTGTCCAATTTTCAACGTCTCTTATTTCCACAATTGAAACTAATATTAAAAAAATATGATAAATTTATATAAAACTCAAGAAAGTTGAACTTACCAAAACCATTCGAAAGGTAAATCGTTACATAATATAAAAATTGGAATTAATTAAATGTATTTTAAAAACTATCAGAAAAATGAGCATTATTTTCTTTTGTTTCGAACCTTACCTCACCTGACTCTTCACTTTCCTCAACTGCGAACCATTATGATGGCAATAAATTACCGAATATTCAATTCAATATAATTGAAAAATTTGCCGTTCAGCAAAGACCAGCATTTGTCGCATGCTGTTTGGGCCAAAGCGAAAAAAAAATGAATGCCATCCTGCAGGAAAACGCGAAGGCGTTGCGTTTGAATGGATCGATCATTAAGCGAACAAAACTAATAAGGATCCGACAGGACGCGACGCGACGCATGCAAATGGTTCGGCCACGGCAGAAGATTAACCCAAACTGTCTCCCAAATAATAAGCTCAATGAATCGAGACCCCATCGATGGGCTGCCAAAGGAAGAGCAAAACACCAAAAATCATACGCTCCATTAAAAAAAAAACAAAAAAAACAAACAAACGAACCGAAAAGAATGAAACCATTTTGCGCTGGAAGGTTGGTGCCCGGGCACGGATCGTAAAAATAAAAATATCAAACTAATTGATACATTAAAATCAACCGAAGGGATCGTAAATAATATTTGCTTCCTTTTTTTTTTGTTCACAAAACCCGAAACTGATTCGCACCGCGCACCGTTTCGTGGTTAGCAGAGACACACACACACACAAACTAACACGAAAAGATGAAAGCAGCGGGTCTCGTATCCAACTGGGCAGGGCGAATGCAGCAGAGCGTTCTGACAGTTCGGGATGGTTAGGGGAAGAGGATCTTCCTGGTTATAAACTTGTCGCATCAGCGTCACTCGCTGATCGCTAGC
>JXWZ01002475.1:0-20623 GCA_000956215.1 Anopheles farauti No. 4 | reverse complement strand
GCGCTCACGGACATACGCACACACCGACGCTACTACTTCCGGGATTTCGTTCCCCGTTTTGCGGTGGCAGTTTTCTTGCCGAAGTCCCTTTCTTTTCGCTTCCGGCAGCTAGCTGGGAAGGGTTCCGGGGGAGAGGGAAAGTGTTGTCAGGCGCAGGCGGAAAGGAATTTTTGCTCCCGTCCCCTATTTTATCACGCACGAAACTCATCTGCTGTGGCCTCAACGAGACTGTTGGCTGTGGATGCCAGCGTCTATATTCCGATGGATTACACGCAAAAGCAGGAGGAAGTCTCGGTTTTGAAACTAAAACAGTTGATTCCTTTTTTTGTTGTTGCACTGGAACATGCTAAATTTTCGTTTAAGACGCTTCGATCGGAGACTGTATTCACTGTTCGCCGCTGTCATTGTTACTTGCCATCGACGTCTAAGACAACATTCGGCTGCGGATTAAACTTGCGGACAAGAACTGTCCTGTCGGCAACTGACACTAACGTCTACCCGTTTTCGCCGTCGAACTTTCTGATGCTCCCGCATCAAAAAGGACACCCATCTTGGGCACTCTGGCACGATTTACTGCTTCAGCTTTCATGTCGTGAGTGGATCATGCAGAAGAATGGATACACATCGTAGTAGCCTTGTTTTTTTGCTTTCGTCCGTCCCTGTCCGCTTTGCACTGCGACTGCACATGCACACTCGTCCGTCCGTGCCCGTCCGAGCATAAATTAAAGCACTTAAAAACTTGAACCATGCTCCGCACGAAAGGTTCCACCGGTGCTGGCCTGCAGCATGTTGCTCGAGGGGCCGTGGGCGTTCGCCGTATGATGATGATTAAATTTCTTCCCAAACAAAGTGGACTCCATTACCGTGAGTAATGGGTTTAATTAAATATTTCGCATGGGGTGTATCCGGCGTTTTGCGGGATTGAGTTTTGTTTGGTCAAGGATCATATAATGTGCGGTTAATGTAGGAGAAATTTAAGGATATTTTCGGGTCAGAAAGCAAGGATCTGCGTCATACACATTGAACGATTAGACGAACACACAAATTCAAGTGTACAGCCAAATCTCACAAGTAAAACCATTCTGGAAGCGCTGTAAACACAGTTGGAATAATTGCAATGTACACAACAATTACTGGTTAATTTCTTTTTTTTTCAGCAAACTGGACAATTTTTATGACATTCGTATTTTTCTAAAAAAAAAGATTTATCAAAGAAGATTATAATTTTAATTTTATTCATTAAATTTTTGTAGCTCATATTTTTCGATATTTCTGAATTATGTATAATAAATCCCGTGCTAATTTTTAAAATTGTAGCCCCAACTATAGAAATAACATCATTAAATCCATATCGCTAGTTTCACACGAGCTTTAACAGCTTTCAGGAGATCATTTTTGAAGCTTTCAAATTCTTAAGCCATGTACGTTAACAAGCCATTTCTGTTCTACGGTTTCGTCCTGTAGTGGCTCTATATTTGAACACCATTTGTACTTCCCACTTTCCGTGCGCACGAACAAAAACCAAACTCGTCTCCTATACTCCCGGCCTGGAACGAATCTGGTAGAAATCCTCCAAACACCCCCAATCAACAGAACTGTAACGAGCTACATTCGTTGTATCCGTCGCAGAAGTCAATGGAAGCTAGTCTTTGAAGTAGGGCGAGCGGTTTCGTATTTGTTGTTGAGAATTCTTTCAAATCTGCTGCCCCCCAAACAGGTCGCTACCATTATCAGCGACGAACAAATTGCATCCGAATGTGCGGTAAACATGGATGTTGCGAAGATGTTCGACGGTACCGGCAGCCGTTGATGTAGTTATCCGTCGAGCTGTTGTGCGGATAAAATTTCAACCATCATCACGTGTACGCGTATTTGGACAGCAAGCGGATATTACGTTACCTTGCGAGGACATGTAATTATGCGACCAAAGGGTTTCAGGTTCCAAAGCTTTACGAGAAAAGTGATACTAATGTGTTAAAAAAAATGTTTCCAAATGTTTGTTTTTGACTTGCCATCATGAAATATTAATCTCCTTTCACCACACGATCTTCTCCCGGAGTGCAATTTGGCAACCAAGGTTTCTTTTTCATTTTAAACAAAATAAAAAAACCTACTTCCTCTACCGCTCTATTTTTTTTCTATAATACCATCATTCATCGCATCCGGAAAGCACGTTCCCGCTTCCCAGCCTGCTTCGTAGCAACGCCCGTTTGTTTGCGTTGTTCCAGATTTTGTCGTGCTTTTTCGACTTTTGCGAGTGCGGAGGCAAAAGTTTTGCTCGGCGTGTGCACCTTGCCTTCGTTTTTTGCCACCTTAGCCAGCAGCTCGTTGCCGAAATTGCCTTTTCCTTGCGGGCGCACTTTGCTGCATTCCAGACGCACATTATCCCAACCCACCTGGGTTTGCATATTTGTGCAACAAAAAAAGAAGAAATAAAAATACTCCCCGTTAGAAGTTTTCATAAACCTTGATGTGTTTTGCTTTGATGTGCAATCAAAAGTTCCTGTCGCGTCTTCTGGCCGCTGCTTCGGAGATTTAAAACTACGGATGCGACAGGATGTATTTTGGTATTTACGCTTGAGAATTGCGCGGAATGCGCGAGCAAAAATCTCTTACGAAACAACTCTTTCCTATTTCTATCCTTCAGTGCCATTTGGAAGTGAAACGCAGCAAAGATTTATTTTATCCCAATACCGCATGCGGGTCAAATTTCACGTCATTTTGTTTTCCAGTTTTCGTGGTTTGTTTTGAAACCACCCGTCGCATAAATCATTTCCGCTATGGCGTTTGCTCTGTTTGTCTGTTTTTTTGTTTTGTTTTTTTTTTTATTCGGAAACCATTCTCTTGCCTCTTAGTGATAAGCGCCCTTCGGTCCTGCCATAACTTAACCTCCCAACACAACACCCGGGACCCGTTTTCGTATCGGACCCGGGTTTCAACGAAACAATGCCACCACGCGCACAGCACACAAACATTGGCGGCCCCCGGAGCCGAGCTTTTTGTGCCACACACCACCCACCCCGTGCGAAGGATAATCCTCCGGCCCCCTTTGCTGCTCGCGCTGCTTCCAGTTTCATCTCCCATGTGCTCAGATTTCCGAGTAAATTGTGATTTGAGAAGGTAAAAACGGAGACCAAAACAGAGGCGCATTCACATCCATATCCCTTTACGGGAGCTCCTCCTTCCCTGGGGGGGGGCAGGATTGCGTAACGGGCCAGTGCCGGGGACGGAGATAGGGTTACAACAAAACAGATAATAGATAACAGCGGCCCCAGCACAGCACCAAGCGAAGCGCCAAACAATGATGCCACAAAAACGCGGTGGGATGGTACGCATTATCACAACTTATGGACGCAGCGCAGACCAGCCGCTTGAGTCATCGGGCGTCGGTGGTGGCGTTTATTAAATTAGCGCCGGAATTAGTGGGACTGGCCAACAAAAAAAAAATAAATTCCGAACCAGGGACCTGAAAAAGGGATACGATAAATTTCCAGATAAATGAGCTTTTCTAAAACGGAAACCCCCGCAGCTTATGGTTTCAAATCTCTCTCCGGTTTCGATCCCTTTTAGAATCATTTTTTTTTTCGGAGGGCACCCGCTTCCCGTTTGAGTCTTATTAATGAGCCAAAAATTGGTCGTTAAATGGTGTATGTCACTCGCAGATTAAGGCGGGCACCGATGTTATGTAGAAGCTGCGGTTAATGTGATAGCGATTTGTTAGAATTTTTGTGCAAATAAATTTGTATTTTTAAAAAATTTGATCTAAATAGAAAAGTTTAGTTATCGGTGGTTATTTTTTTTGCAACTTAGTATGAACAATCGCAAACTATTTTTGGGGTTAGCTTTTGTTTCACAATACAATTTCTAACCGCGAACGCGAGTTTCTCAAAGCGCACTACAATCAAACAAATTGGAGAAAAACATGGGAAAAATATCAGCAACACATTTCGTCTATCAAGATTTCCGGGATGGGAAAACATATGACATATATTATTTTCTTCCTATATTTTGAAAGAGGTTTAAAATGTTTTTTTTTTTCATTTATTACCTGTAATCTAATTCAACGGTTGAACTCGAACAATTCGGTAAAAATCTGTGTTTAAAAGCGTTGGATCTGATTTAGTCAACAGAAAATGAAAACCGATGTCGAAGAGAAAACACGATGAAATTTCTGTACCAAAAAAAAAAAAATTTTCCCATTTCATTCCTAAGGGAAGAACAATTTTGTGTCGGTTTTGTTTGTCTTAAGAACATTTTTATATTACACGTTTGTTTCAACATTCATGGTTCAGAACGTTTATCTGAACCCATACGTATAAACATCCTCCGTAGGTACACTTTAGGTTTGTGTTGCGTTAGTTTTACGACAAACGTTCGCAAACCCTAACCAGCGCCTGCTGCAAACACATACTGCAACTATGTTTTTCCAAGTGATGCAAATATGCTTCACTGAATGCGCCCATTTCCACTGGAGAATATTTCCACGAAAAATCCATTTTTGCTTACCGCGGCCACTTTCATTCCACGCAAACCGCTGCCCGGTAGCCCGGTGTGGAATAAGGGTTGGTGCATGCTTTATCCCGCTGCATGACGCTTTTCATCAGCCATCGCTTATTTTGGGGGCGCTTTTGGCATAGTTTTTTTTTGTCCCTACCGAATAGTTTACGCTCGGGCTAGGGGGAATAGTTTACCGTACATGACTTTCCACCGGGTGAAAATTTGTGTACGTTTTCGGTTTGGTCAAACAAACGTGACAGAATGCTTTAATTGCTACAGAAATGCCTCTTTCGCTTTCGCAGCGGGCTGTTTATTGTTTTCCTAAAAAATATATAATGCATGCAAAATTCGTTCAAACACAAATAATCACTAAACGCATCGCAACAATTTCGAAAGAATTCGCCAAAAAGCCAAACTTTGCTCGTGGCGTTCGAAACACAAAAAACTAGAATCGCTTATCAATTTTGATATTCTTTTCCTTTTTTTATATAAATGCTGGCAACCGAAAAACCTATAAAAAAACGATTATGTGCGATGTTTTTCGTACAAATAATTCAATTTAATCAATTTCAGAGTGTGTTGATAAAAAAGAGCATATAAACTGTTTGGCACACTAACGTTGCCTTCATCCATATTTTTCTAAAACCACTGACAAAAAACTAACACTAGTAAGCGTGTCCATTGGTTGATGGCGCGAACCTCACTTAGATTTAATTGAATCCCCATCGCTCCGACGTTAAACTGAGATTTCCTGGGAGTATCTATAAATTCGTTACGCGTAAAAACGTATCCGCAACACAAATAGAGCAAATCGTAGCCTAAAACGTTCATTTAAAAAAATCATTTGAAGTACTTAAACAATTTACTAAATAAACACTTCGTTTCCCACTTCGGTGCTGCATATGGGTTTTTTTTTGTAGCATGTTTTCAATTATTTCCCCAACCATCGTTAATAGCGCTCCTCCAAACGGCTCTTAAGTTATCCAACCCAATATCTGCTGCATCCTTGACTGGGATGATGGTGTGTGCTGAGAAGCGTGTTTCCATTAGTCAATGTGTGTGAGTGCGCGTGGAAGAATGGTTCCGATGGGTGGTTTGCAAACCACCAATAATGTGAACCAACCATCTGTACCAACTGTTTGCTCAACCACCAACCAACCTCTGCTGCTGTGTGCTCATCTCGACCGAATATCGGCAAAAGCTTATCCATTACCTTTTTTTTCCTGTCTCGTTTCGTTGCAGTTGTCGTCATGTGCGCCAGCCCTTCGACGATACGGGAAATTATGTTGGCGGCCGCCGAACTCAACATGGTCAATAGTGGCGAGTACGTGTTTTTCAACATCGAAATATTCGGCAGGTAAGCGGAATGTATGTTTGCGTGCATTTAATTGGCATTTATTGGGCAGCTTATCGTTGAGTTGTGAATGGTAGGTTAAAAAATGCTTGGTACGTTTATTTAATATTGTTTGTGTTTTTTCTGTTATGGACACACATTTATAACTACAGGGATTTTTTAATTAATTTAACCCGATACCATGTGGTTGAACGAATGTAAAACTACAACGTCGATAAAGAGATTTTCTATTCCATGTCAATGATTTGCCACATTTTATCTCGAACAGATTACGCAATTTTCTTTTCGATACTGAGTCTGCTAGGTATGAAAAATGAATTATACGTCTACGCAAATTTAGTTAAACTTTAATTTGTTTTACACAATGATATTTAAACAAATTATTTCATCCTTTCTTTCAACCCGATGCTATAAACACAAATACCACTTATACTGGAAATGTCAAGCCAAACCCAAGCAAAATGTAAACAAACACTTGATGGTTAATTAAGAATCGTTTCTACGAACGAAAAGAGTTCTAAATTATTCCAAAATTCTTTTGAAATACATCACAGATCACAAAGCGTACAAGTAAATGTGTATAATTTTAAATGAAGCGTTGAAAATCATTGCGTTGACTAACAACATGTTGCAAGCGCTTTAGAAAAGGGCTTTGATAGTAGACTTACAAAGTTTAGGGCATAAAACATGCTGTTAATATCGTCTAGTACACCCATGTACTGTGATCATTTATCTGTGATAGAACCTTATTTGAATTTGTATGAGCTTATTAAACAAAATCCAAGCTATCGCCTTTCGAAAATAACTTATTTCATGGCTCCCAAGACATTCAGCACTGAACCCACACGAACGTGCGCGTTCTGATACGCCGTGCAACGTCTCACAAACCAAAGCTCCCTGGCTGTAGGTATCCTTCACACTTGAAGGACTTACCTTAAATCCTCTTGTATGCGCTGGGATTTGTCTGCGAAAGTCTCAAGTCGTCTCCCCTTCGCATGTGTGACCGTCACACACCATTCCCCTGCATGGTTTCGCTTTCGAAAGCGATGAGCTTAAGACTGCGTTTCGTTCGACACGTCCTGAACCTGCTCTGGGGCCGTTAAAGGATGCCGCAAAGCACAAGCTCCATTTCATAAACGGAATAACTCGTCCACAAACTTGTCGATGTTTGTTTCCATTTGCTACTCACGGTGCTGGGGCTCCGGTGTGTGCACCGATGGTTTACGTCTAAATGCGCATCTCGCTGCTTTGTTCTCACTATTTCCATCATCCGCACGGAATTTATGGACTGCTGGGCTCATCGCCGTGTTGTGGACACATAGCATGACGGCAACGAAGCAACCGCCCTGGTACGCGAAGAACGACACGGACGAACGGAACCAGAAGGCGAAGGAAGCGTTCACCGCCCTGCTACAGGTGGTTGCCCGCGAGCCCGAGGACGACGAGTACCGGCAGTTCTCCGAGGAAGTAAGTAACGTTTTTTTTTTCTTATTTTGTGTTTTTTTTTTAGTTGTGTTTGCTCTATTTAGTCGTCAGCCCCAGAAGCGAGACTGATGGTCAAGGTCTTTGCGCCGTCCGCACTTTCGTGCGATGTCCCGAAGACGAGAGTTTCAATTACCGCTTATCAGCAGGAGTATAAAGTCCAACATGAAAAAGGAGTTTACCACACGGTGAAGCATGTTGCAAGTGACCACCTATCCGGGTTGTGAGTGGTGCGAGGTTAGGAACTCCTTCATGTCCAGCGTCTGATGTAGGTCAGATTGTAGTAGCAGCGTTGGAAAAAGTTTCTTCCCGAGTTGGGGTAACCAAAAAAAAAAAAAAACAGGCACACCATGTGAAAGAAGCGCCACCCGTATGCGATGTCCAGCGATGTTATCCTGAGATCAGAGCCACATCGTGCGACAGCAGCATGACAAATGTCATCCGACTCGGGCACCAACTTCCAGGCGGATAAATTTCATGACATACTTGGGTCTAGTTAAAAAAAAAATACGATATTGAATAGAATTTCCAAATACTTTCATCTTTTCCTCCTACAATCAAAGCCCCTAGCCACTTCTCGAATCTTTTCCTAGATATTCGGTGAAAGTTTGAAAGTAATGGCCGTTCGGGTTTGGGATTTTTTCATTTTTTTTTTTTGTTGCCATCGATAAGTCTGACAAAGATACGGGAAGATTCCATTTTCTAGCCTCGTGCCAGCGTCAAGTACGCACTCTTCGTGCGCAGAAATTTGACTAACAATCAGCTTTTACGAGCCAAAAGTTTTTCGACCCAACCGGTTTTCAGTAATAAATTGTAAAATTACTTTCAGCGTATTTGGCGGGAGTAGTGGGCACGGAGCTGGTTTCGCGCGGTCATAATTTTATGGCGCAATTTTCACGCACCAAAGATCAGCGTTTTTAAGCGGAAATTGAACCGCACGCGCCGGAGCCCTACCGCTCCGGAGTGTCATAAATTGCGAAAAAAAATGTTTGGAGTGTTCCAGGGAAATTGTGCTTGACCCCGCGGCACCGATGCAGCTTGATGTAATTCAATATATTTGTTTATGCAGAAAACAGCACTACCGTACAAAATCTCTTGCTTCTTCGAAATGGAAATTGGATGTTCGTTGAGTTTATGGGCGGAACAACGATCCGCCCGTGTTGCGTAACGTTACCAACCAACAGTTTTAATTAATAAACCACTTCCCCAGTGCGGCTCCGAGAGCAATTACGTTGTTTAATCCATCACGAAAATGTTCAACCACTATGTTTTTCACGCAACCAAACTACTCTGCTTGCTGAACGCGTCGTTTTCTTAAAAAAAAAATATATCCGAAGGACGCTCTAGGAATAAGCTAACCGCCGGTAGAAAATGCTGCCTCATTTTGCAAAACCGATTTTCCCAACACCCGGCGAAACGGTGGCACGAAAAAGAGGCAGATAAAAAAAAAAGTAAAACTCCGGAACCTTCCCAATAAAGCAGTTTAAAATCCTATTTTCTTCGATGTTGTCAGCTCGCCACGGTCACTGTTCGGTTCGGTCCCGTTCACGCCGGTGCCCACTCGGAAGTCCTCAATCCAATCCCATCCAATTCCCGTACGTGACGGGAAATCGTAATCCGAACCCGATGGTGCGTCTTGTTAGGATAGTATCACTGGTTCGGGACAACGCTTTATCCTCAATATAAAAAAAAAACCCTGCGGAGGGCTGCGAGTTTGTCGTCCGAGTTAAATAAGATTAAGTGTACGTATTCGGTATTGTGGCATAATCGGTTGCTTTCGTTCTTTCGGTTTCGCTAGGTGAAGGAACTGACCCGTACGAAGTACAACTACACGTACGCGGAGGACGAACCCGTGTCGACGTTCGTGACGGCGTTCTACGATGCGGTGCTGCTGTACGCGTACGCCCTGAACGATAGCATCGCGAAGCTCGGTGAGCAGCAGGCGCTCCGGCAGCCGATCAACGGGACGCACCTCGCGCAGCTGATGTGGGGCCGCAGCTTTAAGGGCATCACCGGCAACGTGACGATCGATTCGAACGGCGATCGCATATCGAACTACTCGCTGCTCGATCTGAACCCGGAGACGGGCCTGTTTGAGGTACGGTGTTTCGCAGTGGGAACCCTTTTGAAAAGCACTCTCCTGAGCGGTCGTGTCTAATCATGAGTTTTTTTTTTGCAGGTCGTGGCGAACTATTACTACGGCGGAGGACTTCAGTTTGTCGAGGGCAAGGCCATCCACTGGGCGGGTGATCGCACGAAGGCTCCACCGGATCGACCAACGTGCGGGTTCGACGGTTCCCTGTGTCCGGATAATTGTACGTATTGGAAACGTTTTCCGAAGATGTCGCTCCCATACAGGCCGGTCGATCAACAACTTACCCATTCCTCCCATTCCCACCGGACTCTCCAGCACTGCCCGGGTACGCGATCCTTTCGCTCGTGCTGGGCGTGTGCGTCGTGTGCATGGGCATCGCGTCCATCATCGGCTACCGGCACTACAAACTCGAGGCCGAAATCAACTCCATGACGTGGAAGGTGAACCCGAACGATGTGCTGTCGTGCAATCCGAGCCGCGGCCACCGGGGCAGCTTCCACTCGATGGTGAAGCGCGGCAGCCAAGCGGTAAGCAGTGACAGTCCCGGGGGTGTTTTTTTTTTCTTTATTTTTCGTGACCCCCGGGCACTGGCAACGATGAACACCAATCGATAGACCCGTCCCGCTTCCTCCATTGCAGACGATCTACTCCGAGGATCTGAACTCGTTGCCGGGCGATCGACAGATCTACATCCACTTCGGGTTCTACAAGGGTTGCAAGGTGGCGATCAAGAAGATCAACGTGCAGAACCTCAGCCTCACCCGGTCGCTGATGCTCGAGTTCAAGCGCATGAAGGACATCCAGCACGACCATCTGGTGCGGTTCTACGGCGCCTGTCTCGAGCTGCAGCCGGACCCGTTCATACTGACCGAGTACTGTCCGAAGGGTTCGCTACAGGACATCCTCGAGAACGAGACGATCAAGCTCGACTGGATGTTCAAGATCTCGCTGATGCACGACATCGTCAAGGGGATGGCGTTCCTGCACTCGACCGATCTGCACTCGCACGGTTCGCTCAAGTCGTCCAACTGTGTCGTCGACTCGCGCTTCGTGCTGAAGATCACCGACTTTGGTTTGCATCAGCTGCGTCGCAACACGGACGATGGGGACATTGAGAGTTACGCCTACTGGCAGAGTACGTTACGCACGCTTCGCATCCAAAAACTTTACTTACGTTCTTATACTTGCATACTTGCAGAGCTTCTCTGGACCGCACCGGAACTGCTGCGCGATCCCCAGTGTCCGCCGGCGGGCAGCCAGAAGGGTGACGTCTACTCGTTCGGCATCATCATCCAGGAGATCGTATCACGCCAGGGCCCGTTCTACCTCGGCACCGAGGAGAAATCTCCCAAAGGTGAGTCCGGAGCGTCCTACGACGCACGACGCCCGTACCGACGGCGCCACATCGGAAAGCAACAGATCGACGAATCGAAGCCTTCCGCACTGTCCGCACCGGAGCGTCTCGGTTCCGGCGCCCGGGCGTTCGCTTCCTCTAACTCCTCCAGCCATTTGAGGCGCGATTGCTTCCACGCATTGCTCCGACTCCAACGATCGTCCGCATGCTTGCGCAGTGACGCGTCAATCGCTTGTTGCCAGCTCCGTATGATCGGTACCTTGTACACGCGCACCGTTTGCTTCGGGTGCGAACTGCGTCGCAGATACTCGCACATGAGCTCCTTGAACGGGTGACGCTGCCTTGGCCGAAACTCGACGATACTTCCCGGACGCATCGTGCTCATGGGTTTATCGAACGTGATAAGTTTCTGTTCCTTTTCGACTGTACGGCTTGGACCGGGTTCGGTGGAGTCGTCGTGCAGGGTGCGCTGCTGTCCACCATCTTGCTTCACGTGCTGTTCGCGCCTGATTCGCTCGAGATATTCGGAAAATTCAGACTTGCGTGGAATTTCATAGATTTTGTAGCGAGATTTTATTGCCACCGGGTGGACAGGTGGTAACGTTCCAACAGCCGCTGCCGACGTTGACGGCTGCTGTACGGATGACGATCTTCGCGGTGATGAACCATGATACACCGGTCTTAATTGAATTGTCACTGTTTTGCCCTTTTTCGAGGACATGTTTCGTGTCGCGTCGCTTCGAACTTCACACCAAATTTTGTAACACCATCACATTAATCAAACAAATCGAAAGACAAGTAGAAAGTGCTGGTTGTATGATTTTTTAATTTATTTTCACCTTCTCGCAGCCTACTGTGAAGCGGGATAGTAATGGATTGAGTTTTGTTTCCCCCATTTTAGAAATTATCACACTAGTCAGAGACAGAGTGGGACCGATGGACGTCCCGTTCCGGCCAAAGGTGGACGAATCGTCGTACGAAGACGTCAACAACATTATGGTCAAATGTTGGGCCGAAGATCCGGCCGACCGGCCCGACTTCGGTGGACTGAAAACTATCATCAGGAAAATTAACAAGTAAGTACGATAGCAACGGAAAATAGGCGATAGTCCCTTCCTGCTTGATGCGTCTATCGGTGGAAAAGAATGATGCCTAGCTAGAGAAGAACGAAACGAGGTGAAAGTTTTTGAAGTAAATTCTCCGAAACCATACGTGCGTTTCGTCCGAAAGACCGACCTATTGTGCCATCACAAAGGATAAGAACTTTTTTTTCTCTCTCATCTATCTCTAATAATCGAGCGCTCAATGAACCATCTAATGCAATAACACACGTTTCAACGCTGGCTACTTGTGCGCCGCATTGAATGGGCGGAAAGTGAACGATAATCAATCTGGCGAATCAAATCGAATCGAGTCAAAGCGTCTCCTGCTGAAGTGCGCCAATCAGCCGTGAACGACTGGCGCGCCGTTTTGGGCAGTCGATTTTCATCGCCCACGTGCACGCATGCCGTTACACTCATGGGGGAAACGTCCCCACGTCCTTTACGCCCCCACTGTAACCTAACCGTGCACGATTTCGCATCACATTTCTCCACGAATAAGTCAATCAAATGTGCGCTTGCTCGTGCCTGGCTCGAGGAAGATGCCATTTTCTCGCCGTTCATTAACCTTCAAGCGCGAGCGGCTGTTTTCTCGTCCTTTCAGCAAGAACGAACTCCTCCGGGCTCCGTTCGAATGGCCGTGAAGAATGATGAGCTTAAGAATTTTCTGTTCTGAAAAACAGCGTCTCGTACCCGGCAACGTTCAGGCGAACAGGAAATTGAGTCAAACTGTTCGCCATTTGTCAGCGCTGCCGGTGTTTTCCTACCGCCGCTTTCGTTTGTGTGGAAAACCGGCCAGCCGGTCATTCAATCCTCTGCTCCGGCGGATAGTGATGAAAATTTTGTTTTTCTTGCACCAGTGGCTCTCGGGAGCTACGGATTAAAATATTAAAGTACACAATCTGCAGCTGTTCAGCGGGAGTGAACCGTTGATGAGGCTTGCACGGTGCACGGATTAAAAGTTCATTCATTTGTGTCGAGTTTTGCTGGACCTTTTTGATGCTGCGTTGGTGATTGCTAACAAACCCGCGAACGTAGCAGCCGTCGGGTCAATCAACGAAATTACTTTTCTATTAGTGCGATTAGTTTGGCAACTATAATTTGACGGAGTGAACCGGCGGTTCGATCGTAGTCGACCGTGATTTATAAAGTGAGTGTAAAATTCTGTGAAGGGATCGATTTGAATGCGATGCAGTAGTTTAATAAAACGCCTTTTTTTCCATAATTTAATACTACCACATCCATTTACATTAAATTACAGCGATGATATAATATTTACGTGTTGTTTTGTTAGATTATCCGATTACTGTATGTTTTTATTTTATTTGAACCTGGAAACAACCTTCCCCTGTTCCAAACATCAAAGCGATACATTGTGGTTGTGTATTCGATTTTTTTGCCTTTGTTTTTGTCGTTCGTTGGTGTTTTTTGCGGTTATGTTTTTTTTTTTTTTGCGAACATCATTTTCCAACCATCAAAGTGACGACCTTCGTGTGTCTTTCCTGGAACAGTCGAATGGCTTTAAGCTTTGGGGTTGAAATTGTTGGGCAAACAGGTGCCATTATCACCAAATATGCACCAACTTTTCGCTTTCGAGAGAGATTTCGTTCGATACTGCTGCGTATTATGATGTTAATACAATCTACTTTCCTTACCTAAGTTTGATCAATCACCGAGCGTACAACAGATCCCAACCATCAATCCTTTTAAGGTACAGGTGGCTAGGCATCAATCACACTTGCTTCTGGCATCAGCAAGTTCTCGCAATCTCGTTCCAACTTCCTTTCGCTACTACGCCCCTGTGGCTTTACGGTGAAAGATTTAATGCTCCACTCATTTACCCACTGATCGATCAACACAATCAAAACACCAGCATCCCCAGGTGAACTTGCACCCGGTACGGATCGATCCTTTCCGCATCCGCCCTCCGGCAATTTTTGCTCCCTAAACGCTTGTCGTAAAATGACGCCCAACGCTTCCAAAGCAATGCCAACAAACGACTTTTATTTGCCCGTGATGTGCGTCCCGCCAAAGGGTTGTGGGTTTGAGAAAACAATTTTGTTTTTTTTTACCCCCTTTCACCACCCTCTGAACACTGAAATCACGAACAGGTTCAGGAGACGGTGAAAACCCAAACCGTACGCGCAATTCACTGTCGCTACAACTCGTGACGCTCATTGTACCGGCACCGGTGAATAAACATCAATTTTACGTAAAATAACAAAGAAAAATCGGGCTCGGCTTGTGTGGTGAGATTCATTTTTTTTTTGTTTTATTTTTGAAAAGAAAGCCTCTGCGGGCTTCCTGCATTTTGCGCACTTGATTTACCTTTTTAAAATGTACCATATTTACAGCGTGATTGTTGCTTTCGACATTTATCCATTTTACTCCGGCGGCGCATACGCATGTGGCGGTGAGGGTGATGGATATACGAGCGGATATACGAGCTACAAAGGATATACGAGCGAGCGAAACGTAGGTTCAACATGGGCGCGTGGTGTGAAGAACCCTGAAGCGTAAACACCACCCCGCCCCAAAGTGTGATTTCGCTGCGAAAAGATTAAATCTGAAGCTTATGAAAATGCGTGTGCTTTGGGGTTGCAAGGTTTTTTGATGTGTCATTTCATTCCATTCATGGATTGAATTTATCGTCCGCTTTCAGCTTAAATAATACTCGCAAAATGTACCTTCCATCTAGCAGAGTACATTATTCAATAGCGCCATCTATTGCTCGGTGGTGTAATTGTTCTACAATGTTTGCACCTTTCTGATGTTCTCTTTGAAAGGTTTGATATTTTTTTCAAGTTTTAATTTTAGAAAAAAAAATCATTTAAATACGACTGCATAAACAAATAAACATTGAAAAGTAAGGGAATGTCGGTTTACAAAGTTTTAGTAATGCAATTATCTACAAAAGTGCACTGACCAAAACATTAATTTTAAAGTTGGATTTTGCTCGATTGAGAAACGGGCTTTCAGGGTGTCAAAAATATGGTTTTGAAAAAAACATCGGCATCAGTTATCATCTTCGAGGTTAAATCTTCACACTTCCCACGTACGAAAATCGATTCGAAGAACGATAAACCAGACAACTATATCTAATGCCCTCTTTGCGTAGTTGTGGTATCCTGCTGGTTGTGGACAGTGCTGAAAATAATACGAAACTAAGATCTTATAGTTCAATAGAGCAACCACGAAAACACGGAACTACGCAAGCTGCCTCTCCTACGATGGACGTCATTGCCCGCTGGCACAGCTGCAACCATTCCGATACGGTTGTCACTTTAATTAACACCACAAAATCGGCCAAGACGATGCGGAATGCTGCTTGATACGATCCGACAGTCTGCCATTACCGTGGCTTGGTAGTGGGAAGATTAGTAGCGTCACGTGACCTGTGAAAAGCTACTCAATTCTCAGACCACATTGAACAACCCGAACGTAGAACGGCAGCAGATACATTTGACTATTCAGAAAGGATTCCTGTTACTCGGAGTGTGTGCGTTACCAAAACTGGATATAACCGAACCTGATCGTTTAGCTTTTGTTCCGTCCATCCCGTGAGGCTAGCGGGAAAGTGGCACACACTTTTTGTAGCTATTGAAATTGTACACCAAGAAAAAAAACACCCCTAAAACAATCGTTCCCACTGAACTATCCGTACTTTTCGTAAACCGATTGCCATTTCCTTCCCTTCCCGTCCGTCCCGCCCGACCGACCTGTGCAAAGTTTTTCCATCAACGACGAGGGAAACCGTTTAATTAGCAGCCTCAACATTGAATCAACAACTCCCGGTCCGGCTCCGTCTGCGTTTCAATATTCTTGAAGGCGTTCGGTTTTT
Source organism: Anopheles farauti No. 4 (assembly GCA_000956215.1). Classification (NCBI taxonomy): domain Eukaryota; kingdom Metazoa; phylum Arthropoda; class Insecta; order Diptera; family Culicidae; genus Anopheles; species Anopheles farauti No. 4. Next base: position 4,900 of record JXWZ01002475.1, on the reverse strand, counting down.
TTTTTGTCTATTTTATTATTTGTTCGCACTTTTTCGCTGCTCGCAATGAGAAAAATGAGTACCTCTCGGAGGGCGGGGCTCTCTCAGGCTCGATCCTTTCGGTGCTTTTCTTATGTGTAGGCAAAATTTCTATCGAAACTTATTAATTTACGGGCATTCTTGTTTCCATTGTTCAGTTTCATGTTGTTCAACCATAACAAGTGTATTATGCGAACGTTAGAAGAGTTCGTTGAGACGAGAAAACTCCATTACGAGCTAGTTTTGCTGCCGGTGGTGAATAGAAACTAACCCTTTTTCTGTTGTTCAACCGTTTTTGGTACGCTTTGCAGAGAAAATGAATCTGGTAACATATTAGATAATTTATTGCAACGCATGGAGCAGTACGCAAACAACCTGGAGGCCCTGGTGGACGAGCGAACGCAGGACTACTTCGAGGAGAAGCGCAAATGCGAGGAGCTGTTGTACCAACTGTTGCCCAAGTAAGTCCCGTCGCTAGCGTGTGGTGTCCGGTTTCGGCTTCGGATTGTTTTTAAAAATATTCCCTTTATCTCTTTCCATCTCTCTTTCTTCCATCAGATCCGTAGCGGCACAGCTGATCATGGGCAAATCTGTGATAGCGGAAACGTATGATCAAGTAACTATTTATTTTAGCGATATTGTCGGCTTCACCTCGATTTCGGCGCAAAGCACCCCGATGCAGGTCGTCGATCTGCTGAACGATCTCTACACCTGCTTCGACTCGATCGTCGAAAACTTTGACGTCTACAAGGTATGTTTGCTGTTAATGCAGTGAATGTCGTTTCCAGGAAGAATTATTTGTAAATTAAATTGCTCATTACATAAGATATTGAAAGTTAAAAGTATATCCTGGAAGATAAGACGCTCCCTGCGACTCGGAACGACAAATTATATCGAACTGCAAACTTGTATATTTAAACGAAATCGCACCAAACTCACCAAAAAAATAGGATGCAAAATAGTCCCTTTTGGATGATTCGGTACTGACATTCAACACCTTTGGCAATAGGCATTTAACAGGGAACAAACTTCTGTTAAAATCGGCTCTTCTCTGCCCAAATCGGCACCGAAGTTCAACTTAAAAAAAAAAATCACCAAACCGTTTCCTAACACATTCCCAATCATGGTGTCCCAATCAATGTGTTGAAATTCATTTGACGTTTCATCCGACAGTCACGATGCTGAAACAGCCATCGTTCGGATGGCAATTAATTTTCATTTCTTCGACCTCCCAAAATAATGTCCTGATTGGATCGAACGCACGGAACGGAAGTATATGTCGAGCGAACTTTCATCGCCGTTTGCCTCCGCACACCATCCAATAACGCAGATGTATCCCGCGTCAAGGTTCGAAAGAATTTTTCTTACCTTTAAACGCCTTTTTTTGTTCTGTAGGGTGGCCCACTCAAAGCAAGTGCTTCGGGAGCGTAAACACAGCTGGTGCACGGTTTTGTACGCTACCAATTTTACTAGCTGGTACAACGATTTGTGGCATGTCTTCGGGTCCGTCTGTCTTGCATGATGGTGTAAAAGTGAAATCACAATTTTTCGCAGAAAAAAAAACACACACACAAAAAAAAGTGTTTTTTTAACTCTGCGACTCTGGGGCCTGTCGGGGTTTCAAAGGCGATGAGATAATTGGCCGTTACTGTAGAAATGTTATAGGCTAACAAAGTTCACGGTTTCTTGGAAACGGTGGCAATTAAAATGCCGACGATTTAAACTTCCGCGCGCGTGTTATTGATGCTAGTCAAAGTAAGCATTGCATGCACCGAATCGTATTTATCCACTCTCATTCATTCAATATATGCTTTTGAACATATCCTAACGATGTCGTCTGTTGCTTTCGTTTCTGATTCCAACCCCACTCGCAGGTCGAAACGATCGGTGACGCGTACATGGTCGTGTCCGGGCTTCCGGTGCGGAACGGTAATCTGCACGCGCGGGAAATCTCCCGCATGGCCCTCCGGCTGCTGGCGGCCGTCTACAAGTTCACCATCCGCCACCGGCCCAACGAGCAGCTTCGGTTACGGATCGGACTGCACAGCGGTAAGTGAAACGCTCGCGGGGAAGTTTTTTTTTTTTTCGCCTTCGCCATGCAGTGACAGATTCAAATGTGTCTCTTCTACCGGTGCCATTCGTGATAAGCCCTCATCGCCTGTCGGCGTTTGTGGCGTGGTGACGTGTGGGATAAAAGTTTAACCACCCGCGTGTCCATTCACCACCTCCCGGACCTCCTGGTTCATGCTGAACGGAAGAAAAACGAAATATAGCTCATCATTGTTTTCGACCCAAAACCAACTCCACATGTGTCGCCGGCAGTCTCCTCTTCAGCGAACTGCCTCAAATGTCGCGCATTACGTGTGAAATGTGACAACAAGAAGTGTGCGGCTGCTGCTGCTGCTGCTTCCACTCTGGTTGGATTATTAACTTCCTCCCACTAACGTTAGCGCCTTGAAAACAGCTTGAAACAGCTTGCTGCTGCTGTCGTTCGCTGTGCGAGAAGAGATTAATTTTGATTAGAGATTAACTTATGGCTCTTTCCTTGCCTTGCCGGCCCGGCTGATAAGCCCGTGGCAAATATGGACGACAAATATTTACAGTGAAATGTCCCATTCATTACACAATCAACCTTCAACCTTTCGGCTCTGTGGCTCTTTGTAGAATCAATTTGAGATAAAAGAAAAATCATCAATAAAACATGTTAGTTTGTTTGTTTTTTTAATCGCTTACCCAATTTAAATGTATTCCTACATACGCATCGCATACATGCATACAAAATCATAGGAAATTCACTAACAATAACAATCGTCAAAATGTATCATTTCAACCTTAGAGTATGTGGCGCCATCTGTCTTGTGATAGCAGAACCAGCATCGTTAATTTCTGTGTTTTGGGCATGATTTAATAACAATTAATATTATTTACCTGGAAAAAAAAGTTTCAAAAATATAATGAATGTCTAGCGCATTATTTTTTGTCAATTTTAATTGCCCAAAATGTGTTGAATGTTTATAAAAAAATAGTGTTACAAGAATTATATGGATTGCCATTCCTTCTCAACGATGTTGTATTTGTGATCATTTTCTCAATTGAATGATAATTTCTCTCCGAAAACAATCGAATAAAATGCAATTATTGAAAATATCGAATGTCATGAGAATAAAAAATTAAAACAATATTCCGGACGAGAAAAGGAATAAAACACCATCTGATTAATGGTATGAAGGTTTATTTAATGCTAAAATTATTTTCAACAGAAAAAGTAATAATTAACACTATTAAAGCCACTATTTTATGATGCAATTAATCACATTTTCTATATTAACTACCAATCTTATGGCGCTCAGTATATGGTCACAGCTTGAACGGTGTTTACTAAGGAGATTTACTAAGAAGATCGTTTTACTTAGGAGGCATTTTCTCACTCGTACCCCATAAATCCACTAACTAATACCATGCGTTTCTGTGTTGGCTTTCACCTTTCACCCCAACAGGACCGTGCGTAGCCGGCGTCGTCGGATTGAAGATGCCGCGGTACTGCCTGTTCGGTGACACGGTCAACACCGCCAGCCGGATGGAATCGAACGGTGAGGCGCTGAAAATCCACGTCAGCCACACGACCAAAACCCTGCTCGACACGTTCGGCACGTTCGATCTGACCGAGCGGGGTCTGGTGCCGATGAAGGGCAAGGGCGAGATGCTGACGTACTGGCTGGAGGGGGAACGTACCGACCAGCTGCAGCTACCGCCCCCGACCACCCTACCGAACGGGCTGAAGGGCCAGCAGGCGTTACTGCTGGGCCCCGTTTCGGTGGCCGATGGTCAGCAGCTGCCATCGCCGAACCAGCAGCAACTGAACGGATCCGTCCACAGCCCCCCACCGGCCGGCATTCTTGTCAACCATCATCACAACAATAACAACAACAACAACAACAACTCCCCCTGCAGCCTCAACAATAACAACAACAACAATTCACCCAACAGCTGCCACAACGTACCACCGCCGACCAAAAAGCTCAACAGCGTATCCTACAGCTTCATGAAAGCTTCCGGTTCGGCGGCCAGCAATAGCAACGGTGGGTCCGCGAAAGCTTCCACCCTCTCCAGCAAGCCCGCCAAGCTTCCCGACGTCGAAGCGTTACGGGGGGCAAGCGTTACGAAGCCGTTACTAACGTAAACGGGAACGTTTTTCGATGCGAACGGTACATCAGCCTTCTGAGATGGGTGTTGATTTTTGTGATGTAATTTTATTTCCTATCGCCACTGATGGAACGCTGATTGGAATTGGAGATTGAAATGAGACACCCTCTCCGCGTGGTATGTGCAGAGAAAATCCAATGAATGGAAAATAATGGAATTTTCCGTACGCGTCGTACGTTGCGTATGCGGTGCTGATAGCGATTAAGCCAGGATGATTGTGTCAATTTACTTCCGACGCTGGTAAATTGCGCAATCGATGAACGGAACGAAAGACTCCCCAGCGTGGGTGCCCCCGCTCCCCTCCCCCCAAACGCCATACTTAATCTGTACTTAATCCTCCGCCAACAGGCGCGTTGGCCGGACGATTGCAAAAGAATCGTAGACTTGTCAGTCGGGGTCGTTCGGGGTAATGATAAGCTATTATTCTGTGAAAAGAAAAAAAAATATTGTACTAAAAACATATACACACACTCACACGAAAGCTCACTGTGCTGTGTAAACTGAACGTGGCATTTCGGTGGCACCGTTCAGCCTGATAAATGAAGAAATTGCTGTAAAATGTTCGTACGATAGTATTGTACAAAGCAGGATGCGAGTAGAGTAGAGTCCTAGATGGTCCAAATTGTATGGTGTTCTATGTGATTTGCGTATAACTATAGGCTATAAGTAGCAGGAAAGC
>JXWZ01002474.1:0-11405 GCA_000956215.1 Anopheles farauti No. 4 | reverse complement strand
ATGTGTTATAGCGATGATAATTAATTTGTTTTCGTTTTGTTTTAATATCGTCATTAAAAATGTTACTAACATTTTTGGATACATACTATTTTTTAATGGAAAATTTACATGTTATTATTAAGGATTACGGATAGTTGTTAAGAGATGCAGAGATAATTTCAGTGCGATCCTTTGAATCAATTTCTATTGAATCCTATTCCTATTGAGATGTTTAAGACCATTTTATATGTTTTGGAATTTTTGAAGTTTAATTAACGAGTGAAAAAACGAGTCTGAATGTTACGAATTGACATTTGTTGGTAAATTAATAATATTTGAAACATTGAAAAAAACGTTTCTGATTGTTACAAAATGTCATTTTTTGGCTAATTATAATTTATAATTTAATACGACCACTAAGAGTGTAAGCATAAACATAACAAATTGAAGATATTTGTTCGTGCTTCAACCAGACTTACGATGAAAATGTAAAACAACGGCACTAAAATGATATCCATTTAGAAAATGGTCATTCGCACTAAGCACACACTTACCCCTTTCACGGGTGCTCCGTTCCATGGCCATCAACCGGGCCGATAAAAGTGCGCCATAAATATTGCCCCGACATGTAATGTTGAAATGGCACGGCTTGAAGCACATCACCCGGACCTGCCGCCGCCGGAACTCTCCAGGGTGACATTGAAAGTCGCACGCCGTTTTTATTTCCGCGACAGTCGCGACAGTTGAAAGTGAAACCGGAAACGGAACCGGGACGATGGCATGAAAGTGGTGGTTAATGTGATTATGTGTGGGTTTTATTAATATTTTTTTTCTGCCTCCTTCCTGTACGGTTGTAAACTATAATAGCGTCGGGCGGTTTAGCTAGTTAAAGCGCCTGAAGGGGAGCTCAAAAATGGACGACGAGGAGGGTTGGCAGCTCAGACGCATCGGATTACTGATTTTGTTCGGGTGGATTTCACCGAGTAGGGCCACAAGATTGATGAGGATGGTGTAAAATATAATCCTCCCGCCGGCAAGCCGGAGAGTGGCCCGGAAATTAGGTCATCTAAGGAGAGGATGACTCGCGTGCTGCCCTTATCTGTCACGCCGGTTTCGGAGCATCGGTTTTGCAAGAAATGTCCGGGCCCCGGGGGTGGTGTGCGAGGATTTAAAATGTGGCGCACAAAGGCGGGAGCTTTGTCCAATTACATTCGGCCGCTCGGATCATGTTCAGTGAGGCTTGTGAAATAAACTGAATGGACCCTTCGCTGCCGCGAAACCTTCCAGGAACGGCGCTCGTTCGCAGTCGTTCGCCACGAAAGTTTAATCTTCCCTGACTGGTTCAGTAAAATGTCGCTCACATTTAAAGCCTCCTTGCGATCTGCTCGCACACGAGTGAGAGAGAGAGAGGGAGAGAGAGAGTGAAGTTCAACTTTCTTGCAAACGTTCAAACCACCAGACCAGAGTCGTCCACGTGTTGCGAAACTGCACCGATAAAAAGGCAAATCTTTTCCCTCAAATCAGCGCACAATGTGGTGCGATGAAAGAATTCAATTATGAGTACGATTCGGGACAAGAAACCACGTTGGGCCAGGATGTCAAGCAGCGGAAGAGGTTTACACACTTTCAACCCCATACCCTTCCCCGTCCCCGTCCGGGCGACTAGCCCGATGTTTGCTTGGCTGGAAAATGCGCAATTTTCCCGATGTCAAAGGACGCGCCGGACGTGTTTGCCATTTTGCGCCGGTGCGCCGGGACGTGGTGGGAGGTGGGTCAGTGTGGACGTGGTGTGCGATGGGTTGCGAAAATCAAATATGCTTAGTCAACGCACGAGAGACGAGAGTTATATTTCCGTTCCCTTTCCGTTGTAGGTTCCCTTTTCACCGTGCGCACCGACGTGTTGGGGCGGGGGAAGGGGCCATCATCAATAGAAATATCGGTACCTCGGTGGAACTCGCGTGATCGAAAAACAATTACGTCCCCCGGCAAGCAAGTGAAGTGTGTCGCGCGTTCGAGGAATTTGGTCCGACAAATAATCCGTGGCGTGCGCTTTTCAGCAAACAAACACGGGGCACGGGGCGTCTCCATGGTGGCGGTGGCTGGGCAGGGATTGGGCAGGGTTTTCGATTTGGAATTGGCCAAAGATCGTGTGGATCCCAGGGAAAAGCATCAGAGCGGAAGCGGATGAAATGTTGCTAGTGTTTTCGGAAATCGTTTAATTAACAGAACACTAGCCAGCAACGGGACGATGTGAGGAGTTATTTCACGTTTATTTTCATTATTATTTTTTACTATTTCATTGAATTTCATTTCATTATTTTCTATTGTGAATTTATGAATTTCATTCGAGAATTTTTACCAGTTTTACCTAAAATATTTTAAATGTAATAATCTTGAGGTAGTATAAAAACCATAATAAAATATAAAATCATCGTAATTAAATCGTTTCCAGTAGGAATAAACAAATTTAGTTGCTACAAAATTTTATCTTAAATTTTAATTAAGATTTCCATTACCTGCAAGATGTGAGGGAAATTGGGAAGAGAATTTTCAAGATAAATGGCGGTAAAACAACGTACACAGCGTTCCCAGAACAGTTAGACTTTTCGATCCCACCTTCTCGGAAATCCAAAGTCATTAGTAACAGTTTTCGAGATTTCGAGTTTTCGCTTTCCGTGTACGGTGAAACACTTACGCGCTGGAAGCACACCTACACACCGGGCACTACTTGCGAAACTACGAATGTGAGTCTAGATTATGATGGCCACGCGTTCACGGCAACATTCTGCCCATCTTTATAAATTCTTTATAAATAAACACGGCCACTGTTGCTGCGCTAGAGCCGAGCTCGATTTTCTCGTTCCGCCGCCCGGTCCAATGCAGATGCAAATTGCAGGAAGCAACATGCGCCCTTTCGGGATAGAGACTTCCCGACCCTCGCTCCTGTCGACGAGCTACTTAGTAAGCGCCCTTCCGTTCGGTAGAGCAAATACCTGTCGCTCAGCGCACACTCAACCTTGACACTTGACTCTTCCACCCGTGTGTGCGTGCGGGAGCGGATCAATTTCTGGCTTGTGCGCCCCGTTGACAATCACGATGCACATCTCGTCCCCCTCCCTTCGCCTTATGGTACACTGATTGAGAAATTAGAGACACTCACTAATCACGCGGATAGCATCACGTCAGCGCAAGCATCCCTTCCCTCTGCCGGCTCGAGTCGTGCGAACGCGTGGGTCATCACTCAAGCGCGCAGCAGTAGCTCGGAGGGTCGTGTATGGGGTTGAAATTTCATCCATCAATGTCAGCCACCGATAGGCCCACGAATACGGCTCTCGTTTATCGATGATGTTCTACGACGGCGTTTTCTTTTTTTTGTTCGTTTGTGCTTTGTTTTCAATCACATTTGCGAGCAACCCCCGTGCTGACAAGTTGACAAGTGGCACGGGTAGGAGGATTTTAGAGACATACGTTATTTTATTTTTAAACGATCGGATTAGCAAATCTTCAACGTGCTCCCGTTGACGGATCGTTTCTTCGATTTCAATTATTGACTCGAGTGCCTATCGTTAAGCGGCACCGCCTTAGCAGGAAAGATTAGCAAGGCGAGATCCTAAGGAATACGTCTTATAGCGTAGAGCTGAACGTGGGCCCTCGGAGATGTTACATCAGTTGCGGCTAGAACAGTAGCGACATTCTAACCACAGTTGGCAGATAAATGTGACTTCCCGCTCTAGAGTTACTCGTCCCACAAAGCATGCTTTGCGTTGATTATGATAAATGAACGGCGTCTGCCAATGAAGGAAGCATAAAAGTAGCTTTTTTTAAAGTCGACTTCTACAATAACACCAGTCGTAAGGCGGGAGAAAAATGATTTATCAACATTTTACTTTGCGAGAGAAAGAGTGTTGTTCTTTTATTACAAAGTTTGAAGAAAACGAAGAAAAAAAAGTTGAGATATTACCTAAAATAATAATAAAAATAGAAAAAAGAGTAATAAAAAAGGTATTTTTAAAAAGTATTAAAATTGGTTTAACTAATTTAAACGTTTTTTTAATGCGGATTTATGTATGCTAAGAAAAAATGTTGGTTTAAAAACATTACGAAATGTTTTCTAACTAAAATAAATGTGAAAATATTTGCCACCAACAATCAAATACTCAAATATTTATAAGAATTCCTGCAATAAAAAACACTTCCCTACGCAAATGAAACTTGAAAGTTTTCCATATTTTTCATACCCTCCACCTGTTTTACAGTCGCAACCATTCAAAACAGCTGCTCGAAATTCACCGTCACAAGCTCAAGCAATTAAGCTCAGCGAAGCAGCTAATTGCAAATCATTCTATACCTCTCCCGTATTGACGATTTCTTGCCGTCTCTTTAGCAGCAGCAGTATCTCTTTTCGAAAAAAAAAAACGGGCGAAACATACGTCAGCAGCAGTTCAGAATCGGTCACTGCAAACTCTCCATGGTGTTGAAGATTTTCTCACGCCGTGTGATCTCACCCCCAATCTTCGGAAAACTTACGCCTTGCGTAAATATGTCGCATGACGCCAAACCCACGCCATCTGTCGCTTTCTAATTGGTTTCAATGGGGGAGAGTTTTTTTTTTCCTGATAACTTCCCCTCCCCTTTTCGCACGACAAATTATTAGCCAACTTTTCCCTATTAGTTGCTCGTAAGTAAGTGGAGTTCGGTCGGTTATTGGAACGCGGTGCGTCCTTGTCGGTTTTCGTTCGCTTTCCACCGATGAATGAATTTTCTTTTGCGCTTTTGGTGCGAGAGTGTGTGTGACTTCGCGTGTTCTTGCTTCTTTGTGGATATTTTGTGAATTGTCGCGTTACGTGAACTTTCTAACGTTACGTAGAAACGAATGAACGGTGGAACGCGTGGGTATTAATTTTCCGCCGACTTTCCCCGCCATAGATCGAACTTATCTCATCACTGTTTACCTGTGCCCCGCACATGCTCTCCTTTGTTGCCATTGGATACGAAGAAATCGATCAAGGCAACCAATTCCAGTCGCAAAACCAAATCCCGTGCGTGTCGTGCGTATTTATCGTGCAATTGCTTGTTTTTGTCCTCGTTTTTTTTTTGTTATTTCGTCCACCTCATACACAGTGTTTTGATTTAATTGTAAATGGTACGGTCTCGAGCGAAAACAAATCTCGCCTCAGACGGCATACATTGTTCGGCAGGAAATAAATTGTGGCCCCAGGTGGTCGTCTCCTATCAAACCCAACGTGAATTGATTTCGTTTTGTGCTGCTCACTGCGTCCTCCTGTGATGCGCCTGTCCCCGTGGAAAGCTTTTTTCCGATTTAGTGGTCCCCTTTCCGGGGGAGTTGGTAGGAAGCTCCGGCCTAGTTGTCGATGCGTTCCGGGATTTCGGATTCGATTTTCTTTTCTTTTCGTTTCCCACAGCCACCGTCATCTCGTTTGACATGGAATCACATGGAATCATCCTCCCACCGGCACTTGTTGCGCTCGTTCGATCCCGGGTTCGATGATACGCTTAAAGCGCACACTGTGAGCCATCTACCCACGAATTTTGTTGCATATTTCCCACCCCGGGTAAAGCCGTTCATTAGCTTATTCACGCACCGTGCCATTCTTAGCCGGATCGGGATTTATGATTCCGCGAAAATTGTTCTCAAGGACCGGTTTCAAGCTAGTAGTAGTATTAGAGGAAGTGCAAAGGCACTGTGCTTTTGTTTGCCGTGAAGTTGGATAGCTTTACGCTGCCGGTGGATGTAGGTTACCAGTGTGAATGCACGTTGGCGGGAGATTATAAATTAAATAATGGGCTTTATTAACCTAATGCCACGAGTCACTGCCTGCGCGAGGGGCAAGGGGGCACAAATTATGAGAGATATTGGAGTGACGGCGCTGAATGAGACTGTTGAAGGTAAAGAGAAGTTATAGTAAAATTTTCATTAATTTTAATACCATTTAATGCGTATGAAAATGGATATTGAAGCGATATTTTTTGTTACAGAAAGACGTTTGAATTTTATTTTTAATTTTTTTATTGTTTTCAATTACAATCATTACTTTACAAAAATATATCTAGTTCTACCGTTTTGAATTTTAACCACTGTATTTTGACAAAAAGGAAACATTTTTTCTATACATAAACGAGGAAAACACCGTCAGAGGGCATTGAACTGAGCAAACAAAGCGATTTTATCTGCGACGCATTCCGTACCGAGGCCCTTTGGAAAAACTTTGTTTCGTAGCTACCTTTCCAAACCTTTTCTGTGGTATTTCATTTAATTGCCCTTGAGAGGGAAAAAAACAATTGAAATTCCTCGTAAAAATACCTGCATGATTCCGGTTGAAGCGTGGACTGATAGGCCTTTTTCTCGGTTCCTTTCCAGCGATGGTGGTCCGGTTCATAACGAAGCGTTTTATCGGCGAGTACGACCCGAACCTGGAGAAGGTGTACTCCTTCAACACGCTGATCGACAACGAGTTCGTTCTGTTCGAAATACTGGACGCGGCCGGACAACCAAACGTAAGCAGGCAGGCGCTGCCGAGCGGTGGCTTTCCTTAGTGAGGAGTAATTGAATTAAAATGTGTTTCCCTCTCCCGTTTCGAAGGAAGCAGATTGCCTAACGCTGGAGGCGAACATACGCTGGGCCGAAGCGTTCATCCTGATGTACTCGGTGGCGGACAAATGCAGCTTCGACGAGTGCAACCGGCTCAAATTCCTGATCAACTACAACAAACGGCGCCGCCGGCTCGGCTCGTACAACAAGGTAGGGTCGGTATGCGAGAAACGTTACCGTTTGATGTACCGGGCTCCTTTTCTGGGTTCAATTATTCGGCACTTTCACTTTCATCTAAAATTTCGCATATTTTTGCTGCCATTCGGTGCCAAATAAGCAGCACGTTCGAAAATAGCGTAAGGTTTCGATTGACTTCGGCGCTATCTTCCAGTCATGAAGCTCCTTTTTGAATGGGGGTGGGTGATTTGGTAGCATTTTGTCCACCTGCCCAAAATAGCAAACATTTAGTTTTGTTTTTTTTTTCGTCTCCCCATTTTCCCTTGCTTCATCGGATCGTCCTTTGTTCGTTTGCCCCCGGTGCCGTTGGCGTACTCTTGAAATGTACGGTTTATTTGATTTTGATTGGCAATTTTTACTTTCGAGCGGCCCCGGCTTCTCGGGAGGATCACCCGAGCATCCAGATTAAAAACAATCTATCAAGCCGAGGGAGAACGAGCGAAAGGTTAGGAGTGAAGGCATAGTGAAACCGTGCGCTAAGAAGAACGCGCATTCGAATGATTTTTCCCAAACGGCTGTGGAGTGTAGGGAAAGAAATAGAATGCCCCACTCTGGCAGGCACCACATTCCTTCGGATGGGTTGCTGCCCTGAAGGCGAGCGTGTCATTGGCAGTTTCGTGGTACAATTTGCCTCGCTTTCTTGGCCGGAACGAACGATAGCATTCCAGGCAGTCGATTAAAGTAGTCAATCGAACCAGCAGCCGGTGGTTTGCTCGGGATGCATCCGGAATTGCGTTCAGGACACTGACACTCGTTGCTGTTGACAGTGGATGTGAATGTAATTTGTTATGGTGGTGGAATGTGGTGTGTGGTTGGCACGCGCAGAGAAGCGATGCTTGTATTTCACGATACAAACTAATGCATTCCATCGTCGTGGATCGTTCTGTGCCCGGGTGATTTCCAATTATTTTAAATGAGTGTGTTTCTAAGAACGGCACGACAACGCCAACAGAAGCTGCATTTTGTACTTATTTTAGAGGAAAAACATCGTTTTGTTATTTTTTTCACCGAGAGAAATTTTTATTAAAAACAAAGCATTTGACAGCTTAAAAAATACGCTATTTTTCATATCCCTTTGGCAAGAAAATGGACGAGCGCCATCTGTGAGCAAAACTCCGAAGGAATAGTACGTTTGCTTGGTGTTTACATCCCAAGTAGGTGTTTGCATGCTTGTTGTTGATAGGATTATAAGATTTATTTTAATTTTTTCAGTCATGAAATAAACAAATGAAGCTGTTTTTGTATTTGTAAAAAAAAATACTTTCACTTAAACAACTATCATTTCTCATTCCAGGACCCCCTGCTGGACGTGCCCGTCATCCTCGTCGGCAACAAGATCGACCAAACGGGCGACCGGATGGTGAGCACGGAGGACGGTCAGCGTCGCGCGAAAGAGATCGCCTGTGCCTGCTTCCACGAGGTGTCCGTGCGCGAAAGCATCGAACAGGTGAACGGCGTGTTCCGGGACGCGTGCCGGTTCTGGCGCGTCCTGTCGCGCTACCCCAAACTGAAACGTTCCACCAGCGACGTACACGATCTGCACTCCGAGGTCGAACTGATCCTCAGCCCGGACAGTGTACATCCGTTCTGCAACTGTGATCTCAGCCACGAGAAGCGCCAATCCATCGTCATACTCGGTAGGTATCGGAACGCTCGGAAGGTCACATGGCTTACTTGGCTTGGCCCTGTGGAAGGGAGAACCATTTTCACGTGAATAGTAAATGAGCGTGTGCGGTTAACGCATAATAGCGATGCGATGAGGGGCGCGGGAAGTGGCGTGCGTTTCTCCCAAGGTGACCCAATTTGTGGGTGTGGGAGGCTTAGAAATTATGCTCACCTCATCTGCAGGCATCCATGTTGCTGCGGGTTTGAGGGTGTGCTTATGCGAAAGGAATTTGCCTAAGACTGTTTTCGTAATTTGTGGTGGGAAGTTGGATCGCCCGCAAGATACGTTAAACCGCTCAGCTGCGAAGGTAGATATTGATAGGAAACGCGAAGCCACCGAAGGAGGATTATTTGATGTGCTCAGTCAAGTCGAGGAAAATTTGTTGTACCGCAATACCGTGCACCGAAACTTCCCAACGAGGAGCTCGCTTATTGAATAAATCAGCTCTGAGAAAAGATTCTGTTACAATAGCTTACAGGATTCTATTGAATTACTCAGTTCCTGAATTACAAGAGTTCCGTATAACTTTTTATCACAAAACCAATCAATAGACTTATGGCCATCTTTTCCAAAGACAGACAGTCGGACGGAAAGATTGTTATTTTTTATTTCCCAAAGCAATAATACACCAGTCAGAATCGTTCAGAATGTTTTATATATTTCAAATGACTCATCGTGTTGGCGTGACATAGCCATAAACAGATTTATTATGTGCTTCATGGCAATCAATTCGGGGCGAGTTCTTTTCCCCCCGGAGCTTGAGCTGCAAGTGTGATTGAAGTTCGTTTGATTAGACTTGTAACAGCATGACGTTGAGCTTCCCGCCGTTCCGTGCCGCTCCGAAATAGCGCCTTTTACGTGTTCCGTTCGATGTTTGGCAATAGCTGGGTGGTGGACACCGATGTTTGCACCGATGTTCAGCAACAAACACTGCTTTTTTTCTGTCTTCAAACACAGGTCGCCATCCCTGGACGGAGGAAGAACCAGACGAAACGGACGAATCCGAATCGAGCTGCTGTTCGTCGCAGAAGTCCGACATCGACGAACCGTTCCGGGGGCGAGCCTCCACCGATGGGACGCTCCTATCCAGGCCGCGCCGTTGGCGTTTCGCACCGCCCGGTTCGCTGATGCCGCACGTGGGACGCGTCGAACGTCGCATGAGCATCTCGATGCGGGGCAGCAACGCTAGCTACTAAGCGAGGGTGGACAGACAGACGCCCGGAAGACACATATATGCTTTACAAACGTGTACCAGTGTTTGGGACAATATTGTGATTCCAGTTTATTTTTGTACGAACCATTGTTGTGACCAAAAAAAAAAGAATTTTTACACGCATCGCACCGAACTGAATTCGCCTTTCGTGTCGCAGCGCAACGCTACCAAAGACAGGTATTTTAAGCATATTTCGCAGCAGGCGCTGAGAAGTAAAGGTAGCCGATTCCTTTTACCAACGCCAACTACCAAACAGTATGTGAAGATTGGAATGGAAAGCGTAAAATCAACGAATGTACTCGAATGTGAATAAAAACACGGTTTCCATTAAAAAGGCAAACACGGGTGCCATGAACAGCCTGTGACACGAACAGTGTTCAAAAATAATGGTGCTGAAAAACATTGGTGCTTTGGCTTACATCCGAATCCGTAACTTCCGTAGCAGGCTAACGTAACAATTTAGACGCAGGTTTCCCAGGATAGGAGTCAATTTTGTACGCCTTCCTTGCATCTACTCCCCACACAGTTCCAGTTCCTCGGCTCGAAGTGCGAGTTTGCGGATGTTCTGTAGACAACCGGCTGATGCTTCCTGTAGCTCACGGTCCTTGGAACCTACAGTCTCCAGTAGGAACGGTACGACTCCACTCTGCAATGGGATCAAATTTTGAGGTATCCAAGTCAAACCGAAAAACCAACCTACTCCAACCCGCCTTACCTGATGCATTGTGATACAGTTTTGTGGATCTTCCGAGAGCTTCTGCAGCGCCATCGCCGTCGTCCGGTGCACACGCGGGTTATTGCTGACCATGTAGCCAACGATCGGTGTCACAGTCTTCAGCCGTCCCAGCTCCTGCGTGTTGGTCGAGTACGGCGCACAGCTCGCGATGGCCGCGGCCAGATGTTCCCGCAGCAGGTCGTCGGTTGTGTAGACCAGATCCGCCAGCATACGGATCACTTTGTGATCGGATAGGACCGAAAGGTTTTCGCGATCACGGGCGATCGTCGCAATCGCCGCACAAACCGCCGACAGGACGAAGTTATCGCGCGACTTCAGCAGCCCAACCACAAGCTCCAGCGCACCGACGAAGCTTCGCACCAGCTCGCCGGAGTCCTGCAAGAAGCCAAGCGAACGGAAAGCGACGGGGGGAGTGGGAGGGGATTAAAAAACGGGGGCGCGTCATTCAAGCTCACCTTCGCGTTTTCAATACAAGGGCAGAGAGCCCACGCCGCGTACGCCTGCACCCTCGGGTTGGAGTTTTTCAGCAGCGACCAAATCAGCCGAATCGCATCGAGCTCCTCCATCAGCGTCATGCTCTCCGGATCGGAGGCACACTCCTTGAGCGTGCGGGCAATATTTTCGAGCAGCGGCGCATGCGTCATGTTGAGCAGGTTCACCAGCAACGGGATGCCGCCACACTGGCGCAAAATTTCGCGGTTGTTCTGATACTTCACGCACTCCGATATCGCACCGACCACGTTCGTAAGCACCTCCTCGTTTTCGTCGTTCAGCAGCTGCACCAACACCTGCACCGCCTTCAGCTGGTCCAGTTTCTTCACGTTGGCCTCGCTCGCGGCACACTTCCAAATCGCCCCGGTAGCCGCCGCTAGGAGCTGCTTGTTGTCTCGCACCGTCTTGTCGCGTGCGATACCGACGAGTGGTTCGAGTCCGCCCGACTCCCGCACCATGTCGCTCGCCGTCTTCGGCCCGCAAAAAACACGTCAACCCCGCGAACGGTTCTGTAGTGCTGACGAACGTGGCG
>JXWZ01002473.1:0-20447 GCA_000956215.1 Anopheles farauti No. 4 | reverse complement strand
CACAACACAGTGCACCCCGCACTCGGTTCCGGTTTCGGTTGGGGTTGTTTTAATTTTCAAAAAACGCCACTAAGCACCCGGTTGGAGGTCTGCATTCATTTCCTTCTGTTTTGTTTTTTTTTTTTTGCTCTGGGCGAAATTTTCCATTATCAGCATTTGCTTCACTTTGCATCGGTAGCTGGTTCGGTTGCGTTAGGTATGGCACACCCGTCCTACGCACACACCGACCAAGAGCAAACGTCCCGCGAAGCGACAAAAAAGAATTCAGCTGAGAAAACCACTACTTCTCACTACTTAGTAGTACTCTGCTGCCGTTGCCATCGGGGTACATTATTACACTTCTTGCGGAGTTCGATAATCGGTGTACAAACGACGACGTCCAGCAGGGCACAGCAGCAGCACGGCGGGACTGGACCAGGCGAAACAAATGAAACCGAACAACAACAATAACACCAACAACAGAACACCTAACCCCTGTCAGATACACATGCGATTTAGGGCCGTGTCAGGTGAGGGTGCGTGGGCCACGCGGATGCTTTGCGCAACAATCCGTAGTCGTGCGTGCGGTCAGTCACAAAAAAACAGGTAGCTCGCATGGCTGGCTTGGGCAACGAGAATGACCAACGGGTGAGATTGACGGACATGTTCGTGCGCTTGAGCTAGGCCAAACGAACGAAACCACGGTGGGTAAGCGAGAAACACGGCTGGAGAGACCCGATGGTGGGTCACTGGGATGACTGCCCGGTTTTCGGGGAAGGGATGATGGATTTTCGGTCATACGGTCATGAAGGTGTATCTGTTTGTTTGCCACTGTTTTTTGTTTCGTCGTGTGTGTTGTTGCAGGAACTTACACTTTCCTTCCCGATAGCACGAACCCGTAAAAAACAACCCCACCCGGAACCCGTGTTCCCTGCACGGGGGTTTTGAAAACCGCACGCACGCGAAACGCGGAAAAACAATAACGCAAACCACACACACACACACACACACGCGCGCACGTACGCACGCACGTACACAACACACACACCCCAAGTGCAATTTCGCGTTCGTCGTTTTCGCTTGCGTCGTGTTTGTCGACTCACATACACCGTGTCCGCACCGGAACGCGTTCCAACACTGAATGAAAAGCTCTCCGCGCTCTCGGCGAAACACGCGCCGCACGATGAGCATGAAATCCGGCGGCCGAACTGGGTGGGAGAGGAGCTTTTTCGGCGATGGGGGGGGGGCGCGCAAACGCGCACCCGACGACTCCAGTGAGACGTGAGAGCGGCTGTAAGAAACAGTCGTACGCTCACGCGTGAGGGAGCGATTGCCTTGACCGGTTTTGTCGAAGTTGGTTTGGTCCACAACCACAACCCACCGTTCCCTGTGCGACGGTCGTTACCGAGCGGTCAGTGTTAGGGGTGCGAAAGCGATTGCAAAATCGGTAAGCTCTCGGTCCCCACAGCCTCACAGTGGCGGCCGCGGTTGAGCCACTTCATCTGCTCACCTCGTGAGAGGAAAAACGCTGAGGGAAAAACCATTCTCCAGAGCACTGACTGCTTCACTCGTGCTCTCGGCAGCTCTCGGCGATTGAATACCTCTGCCGACAGTTCGACTCTCTTGTCGGAATTTCGTCCGACAACTCTCGCTGCAAGGGACACGGCGTTCCGATGGGGTGGAAAGAAAAGTTGTTTCTTGTTCGCGTTCGTCATCGGGCTCCACACCGATCGTCCTTCGGTTCGATTAATGAACGTGAGAAGACGGGAAAAAAAGACTGGCGAACGAACCACCATACCCTTCCCCAACAGGGAAGCGACAAAAGTGAAATCGCTGTTCGGTAAGAGACGGTCCGCAAAACTAGCTTCAGAACTACAAGTTTTTAAAAATCACGAAAAGACACTACTTGAAATAAATGCCAATGTTATTAAAATCATGCCGGATCTTTGAAAAAAAAAACGACACACGAGATCAAGCCGGAGTCTGTAGATTTGCAAAACAAATTTCGAACATAATTCGATCATCCAAGTAGCTCACGGTCAGTATGTTGCCGGTCGCGATTGGGTTGCTCCGACCAGCCGCAGGTGGTTCAGGGTTAATTATCGCTTCGAAGGCAAAGTAAAAAAAAAAAAACTCATTCAGAGAAGATTTTAGTGCTGTTTTTTTTTTTTTTGAAGCGTTCGTGAAGTAGGTTGTTGAACGAGCCGTGCTGCAAAAAAACTTCAGCTAAAGTGTCCGAAGTGAAAAAAAACAAACAATCTCTTCGAAGCTTTTTTTTTCTACCCCCATCTGGCAGACTGGTTGCTATGACGAAAAGGTTAATGGCATTGTTTAAGGTGGCGCAGCGGACATTTCGCGGCTCAAGAAGGATACAGTCTAGAACTCTTTCGTTAACGAAAACAGCTGATGTTATTTTTGAAATCCAATGACGTACTTCCAAAACGTCTTGAGTTCTCCGTTGCAAGTGTAACGGCAAAAAAACGATCTTTGTAAAGCTTCTAACGCACGACCCTTATCCTGTGGAGCAGCCAAGTCAGGCAATAAACGAAACACAAACAAATCACACCAAACCACTGCTCGTAGATCAATTTCGAAAGCCACCGCAAACGATGATCCTCAATTGATGGTTTGGTCGCAAAACACACGGTCCACAAATCATGGCCCCGCAAAAGCAATAAAGTGATTCTAAAAAAGGCAACACGTTGTAAAGAACGCTGGAGCGGCTTTAATTGCTGCCATTGTTTGACCATCGCGAGCTCCAATTTTTATCCGCCCCGCGTTGCGCTGAACGTCCGGGTGGTCCGTTATCGCGAACCGCCACCGGGAACCGGCAGCCTGCACCGCACGTGAACACGTGGCCGGAAAGGGCCCGTGATTTCAAATCGTCCGAATGCAACCGATTGGTAAATGGTTGCGACGGCGGTTTGAACAGGTGCCCCGAACACGTACGCAAAAACAGAAGTACATGCAAAAGTGGGCGACGGATGAGTTTTTATCGTACCGCGGAAGGTTGTCTTTCTTTTTCCTGTAGGTGCACGCATGCACTGATAAGTTGCTGGAACCCACGGTGCATTGCTTGTGCGTGGGTTGTGAAGCATTTGACTTGAAGCAAAACAATTTTATCATTTTAACCAGATTATGATGTTCTCATCCAGCGACTAATGGTGACCCCGTCGTGACTCGCCGGGCACTTTCCATCCAACCAGTTAGAACAAGCGTAATAGTTTAACTTTTCGGTCAATGCACACCACCACCCACACCCAACGGGTCCGCGAGACAAGCGGACAAAACGGCGCAACCGAAAAAAATTCACGTCCCAACGACAAAACCGAAGCTAATCGTAACTTTTCAACCACAATCCGGCACGTACAAACCCTGGTAGCTACTTTGCAGATCGGTTCGGGCCGTCGGTGGTGGGAGTGCTTGAGCCGCTCTACTACCGTGAACAGCGCGCAAGACAGGTCGCCCCGCACGAACGGTGATTCCGACGACTCGACTGACGACAGAGCCCGGGGGCCGTTGTGGATGATGGCGAAGGCAAAGAAGCGGTTTTAAATTACGCCACCTCACAGTCGCGACCGACCCGTTTGCACACACAGCGACTTAAAGTGCGCGTGTGTTTGTTCGGTGATTCCCAAAACTGGTAGTGCCGCTGATCGCGACAGTTAAACGTCGATGATTGGTTTGCAAATCGATTTCGTTAATGTTATTTCGATGTGTTTCATTTCATTCTGATATTTTAAACTAGCCTGTATCATTCATGCTGCAAATAAGCAAGCAAAAGTGAAACCCCAACAGAATATTATGTAGAAAAGATTTCGAATACGAATCTGTTCAAAAATTTGTTTAAAAATTAAATGAGATTTATGAGAATGTTTTGATAAGATGCGCCATAGTGATTCTTTCTTCATAAGATGCACCATAGCAGAATTTATTCATATTCATTAAGGCATGGTCTTGCTTTATTGATTTGAAGCTCCAAGTTTCCATAAACAAGGAAATATATAAAAAACTACCAGAAGTACTATAACTTCCAAGAAAATTGTCAACAAACTCAATGAATTCAAAATGTTTGAATCTACAATAATCGGTAAAGATTTGAAGACCTTCAGATTCTCATACATATAAACCATCCTAGCTCTAGCTTTGAGAACCAAATTGGCAATAAAAACTATTTACAACGTTGGTAATAATGCTGATTTGAACTCATTATAAATTATTCACTCTAAACTAGCAGTTGCATTTTGACGTTTAAGCAAGGTTACACACGAGAAAATTTAGCTTCCTATTTCGTAAATTTTGTATTATACTTTACCGCCTTAAGTAAACCAGTGTGTCATACTTATACACTGACAGTTTCGTGCGCGCTGCCACTGCGCGACGCTTCTCAACACGAAACCCCTTCAAATCCGCACGGAAACAGAGATTTCATAAATCAAAACTAACACCTTGCTTCCTTTTCCTTCTCTCAAGTTTCAAAAACTGCCATAGGCGCAATCGAAAACCGATAACTTTGAGCGCATCCGCTGTGTCTCGTCGTTTAGTGTTTTGTGTCGTTTTGTGGAGGAGCGCTGCACGCCGTAAATACGAAGTGGGTTGTTATAACGTGGCAAGAAGATGCATTCCGTTAACCTTCGAGATTCAAGGTTAAAAAATAAAAACACCCGCGTCAGCTTCTCGCAATTTACTTCGTCGTTTGCCCCAGCAATTATCGCAAAACAGCGTCCCGCGCCGAGATCCCAATCAGCCAACACCGGGCCAAGCCTTCGTTGGTCCGGAAGTGCGCGCGCATGTGACTTCGAATCGAAGCACCACCGGCAAGCGGAGGGGATTTTTTTTAGAAACGCATCAGCGATACATCCCCGTGTTCGAAGTTATTGTTTACCTTGAGCGTAGTGAAGTCAAGACAAGTGCGACTCCGACTTGAATTCCGAGAAGATGCACTGTTGTTATACACCCAGTTTGTTTGGTTGTTTCACTGTCCATCAAGAGTTCCGTGTCAGACGGTCGAACCCGATAGAGTCAATCGACTTGTAGCAAAGAAACCAGGCCTGATCTGGGGTGTAATTGCATTTGCGAACGAAGCAGCGGCGTGTGAGTAAGTGGGTCAGGTCAAATATTAATGCTAACAATGATTGCGTCGGAGCCGGGTCGGGTTTTTGGACTTATCTCGCCAGTACGGTAATGATGATAACGAGATAACAAGCGACATTAAACCACGTTCCAGATGAGTCACTCGAATCGAACACCGTATCAAACGTGAACAAGCAAACTGAAGTCCTATTAAAAAAAATCTAAAGCCATTCGCCACAACAAACCTTCCAGCCCTTCGTAGGGTTGTGTTTGAGATTTTTGTTTTGTTTTAAATTCAGTTCATTAAAGTTGTTGTTTTTTGTGACCAGCACACAATAACAGTCGCGTCCACATGCGTCCCACAAACAAAATGCGCACCACGCAATGCACGCAAACGTGCCCACAAGACGTAAATGCCCCGCAGAGTCCGGCAAACAAATAAACAATCCGGAGCCTTAACGCTCGTGTACCTATGCTATGCGACGCAAGGAAGGCCTACAAACGGAGAACACAGAGGGAATGCTGAGCGAGTGTGTATGTCCGTGTGCTTACGTCATTCCCGTGCAGTTGTGAAACGAAAAACCTGTGGCTACTAGGATGAAATGTGGGCAGAAATGTGAGCCTTATTTCATGCCTGGTTGATTTTTTGCGGTATAAGTAGCATAAAAATTATGTGTCTGAGTTCATTTTCCTCTAACTGTTATGTCCAATTATGGGTTCCAAAGAACAGTAATGATCCACAGCACAAATCATCAGTATCGTGTATAACATCCCGTGTTTAAAAACTGATCAAACTACGTGAGTCATATTCTAAAATTGTAGGGCGTGTTCTAACATTTAATATCGAAAGGTACAGACGAAAAATTGTATAATTCATTCCAAGAACCACTCCAAAGCCTTCAAATAATATTGAAACTCCACGAGATCGCAAGCAACAAAGAGTGTACGCATACGATCCAACACAAGCAACCCGAGCGTTAACCTTTGCTTCACCGAAATTGATAAACAACTCCGTTTGTGAAACAGCAATCGGAACGCTGCTTATAATCAGCTCAACAATATTACACGCAAACATCGAACACGATCGAATCTTAAACTCTCAAGGGTTGCATAGGTAACGGTTCACGTAACGAACAGATCAGTCCGCGGCAAGGTCTGATGACCGTGATTGATCATGAATTGCTATGGGTCTCTAATCTGCCCTTTTCCTAGCGTCCGAGGGTTGTGTGTTCGCTCGATTAACATATTGAGTAACGCTCTATAAAGCTATAATCGATGACGTCTTGAATCTGAATAAGATGACGAGATTGTGTCGCATGATGCAAGATCAGGGCCAATAATCACACGGCAAGGGCCACGCACGAAAGTGCAACAAGTCGCCACACCTGGTGCAGTGGATAATTTCTCTCCATTCGGTTAATCTTTGATGCTGCTGCTGCTGCTGCTGCTTCCCGGTTCAGTTTGAGGAAGCTTTCACGATGGCCTTCCCAAGGTGCCCTTTGCCATGGGTTTCCTTGTTGCAGACGGTTACAGGAACGAAACGAAGCGAAACGAAAGAGTGAGCAAACGACAAAGTGCAGGCCTTAGGTCCCATTCCACACACACACACACACATCGAATCCCCTCGGTTGCACGGTTTCCTCCAAAACGTCCGGGTCGCGTCAGTCGGAAAGTGAAAGTAAATTACCATTTCTCTTCCGACCACTCCAGCTGATTCCAACGCTTCCAGCCCGCGCAACAGGGAACACCGCAAGGGAAAGGGAGGACGGTACTTTTACTATTCCGGTACCAGACGTTCCGGTTGCCGTGCGCCTACCTGCTTCTTTTCCGGGGTTTTCTTCGCGAGTCGCGGGACGCCCTGGCTGTCACCGTACCGGGCACCGGTTGACCGAAAAGCGCATTGCCTTCCACCTGCACCAATTGCGCTTACACCAACACTATCTGGAAGGTAGCACGTTTTTGCACGTTCACACCACGTTTAGGCACCGGAGCGCGAGCAATTTACGGCGAGAAATTCGACCCGAATCAGCGAAACATCGTGCGTTCGCATGCAGAAACCTGTTCTTTCTTGCAAAACCACCACCAAAACAAAACATAGAGCACGTTGACAACTAACAGCTGGGAATAGTACGCGCGCTGGCCACGACAAAACAATGGCGCTGTACTGTCGTGTGCCTAGTGGTTGATGCTCGCACAGCACATCGTGGAAACGAACGATTTTTTAATTTTAGCGATTGCGTTTAATGTGTATTTTCCTCTGAGAAAGAATAATAATTTAAAATGCGTTGCAAAATGTATGTATTTACAATTAAAATATTATTATATTATTCAATATCATATTATTAATTACTGTTTTAAATCATTACTAAATTAATTAATAGGACATTGTTAAACTTATATATTTTCAATTAAAATATGCAAAGATATGCTAAGAGAAACAAAAACCATTTAACATCACTCGTAAATAAAATAATATCAATTATTTTCATATCAAAAATAATTATTGTTAAAATATGTTAATCGAAGTACTGCTTTCTATCTTTACCACACTTCATTGGAATCGAAAATTGGAAGCTTTAGCTAGCAGCAAATGATATGATAACACTTTCTCAAACAAAAAGTAACAAAAAATATGAAAATGATTGCAAAATTTACTTCATGCGCCTTGGTGTCGGCAGCGTTACAAACCCAAATAATGACATTTTCATCCAGACTGTATTCTTTGCGTCATGCGCATCAAATTTATCACACTTTATACCAAAAGCAATCATGTACCACACCAAACAAGGCTTAAATAATAAGTCGCCTCTATGCAAATAAATTTTCCAAAAAAACATGAACTCGAAAGCACACACACTTTCATTTCGCTGCTATAAAGTATAAATTAGTTCAGAAAAAGTTTTCAAATAAAAACCCACCAGTATAGGGCAAATAAAGAAATGGTAAAAAATACAATCCTACACCAAATGGAGCATCCTTTCCGGTAGGTTGGTTCACTTTTCTTCATTGACTCCTTGATTCGTAGTACGCTAGCGGAAACTCGTTACTTGTGGCATGAAGGAAGGTTGTGCTATTTCCGCGATGGCAATACGCGCAGCCGAAGAACAACTTTTAATCGTGTGTCATTACTCATCAGCCTAATTTTTGGCGAAAGCTAAGATAATGAAAAGTCACCGCCAAGTCTCACCGCTCGTTTGTTTTATTTCTACCTTTTTCGTGAATAGTTAGCTGTTTGAAATTCATATGCCGCGTGCCAAATGCAATCAGATACAGCTGATGATTGTTTCCTCCAGCACGGATCAAATGGAATACATTTCGAATTAAATAAGTCGACGCACACTTCGGGTGCTTTAAAATCGCTACAGCAAAACGAAAACCTAAAATCGGTGTCCAAGTGAATCTTTTTGTCCCGGTAAAACCTACACCCACTCGGCACAAACTTTCTTATCATCTTTTATTGCGTGCGTATCCTTAGCAATCGCCCATGCGACAACCGACACGCAAGAAAGTTTGAATGGTGACTGAGGAAATTAAATAAAACTACGCTTCGCTTAGCACTTGACAGCACTGAGAACTTCCTTACGACCTGCCGCGAAGGGTGATCCACAGGGGAAGTTACCGTAAAGAAGTTGCTAAAACTTGTCCACCGATACAATGCATACCGACGTCTATGAAGACGTGCTTTATAAGCGGTTTTCTGTGTGTAATCCTCATTTCTCAAACCCCACCCGCCAGCCGTGTAACCATTCAGTTGCATGAAGTTTGAAGTGCACCTCGTCAAGGACATCTTTGGGACACCTGGCGGTACGACGATGAGGAATGATGAAAATGAATTGTTTAAAAAAGAGAGAAATTTCCACTGAAAAAGAGAAAACTTTTCTGTCCGCTGTCTGACGTACCGATGAGTCAGTGTTGATTTATGTTTTCCACCTTCACGAAATCCTGGTGTAGGAACCTAACACCTAGGATGTTTCTCTTACCCCAAAAAAGCCATACTTGCATTGAGTTTCGTTTCAACGAAGAAGAAAGAGAATCTATTTCGAATACATGAAAAAATATGATTACTAAAGTATAGTCAACAAGAATAACAATCTGCGAAAAGCCTCAATCACAGCACAAAAACCACACTTGAGTAGTGATGAACAAACAAAAACGAGCTTCAACCACCAAAACTATCGGTTCTGGTTTCTCGTAGGAAGCTTTCTTTGCTTCTTCAAACTTTTGCCTTACACCTGGTTAGGATATTGTAGCCACACACGTCAACACACGTACACATACAGACAGAAACTCAGCAAACTTTTACGCGGATCTGGATAAATCCGTAAAGAACCGAGGACGCCACACACTGTTAATACACTCCGCCCCAGAAGGAGGTGAAAACTTAATGTGACTGTTTTTGACGCCCTTGTCCCAGCGTGCATGTGCCCGTAAGCAGAGCAAAAGCGGAAGAAATGCAATTTCGTCCCAAATCACCGCTGCAGCGGGAGAGGCGCACCCGGGCAAGATAAATATTCTTTTTGAAGCAGGCAAAAGTTTTGCGTTTTTCACTGTGTGAAAATATTTAGTTGCTTTTGACAGGGCTTCCTTCGTTGCTTTTTGTTGCCCCATGCGGAGAACGTGCAAGTGGAAGTTTACATTTGCATTACTTGCCTGCCGCTGGTAGCGGGCGCATCGAACGAGGGTAAAGTTAAACGGACAAAAACAAAAGTGGCAGAAATGTATGCAATTTGTTAACTCAATTTTCTTTTCCGATGGAGTTCGGCGAGCTCTGCACAGGATGTGAGTGAACCGGTGTTGGAATTGTTTGTTTAATGCCGGTAACGTTATGTGCAGCAAATTAGATTGAAAGTTATTCATTTGGTTCAATATTGAACCACTTTCTTGTATAATGTTCGATGTAATAAATAATAAAGTCAATAATGAATGTCAAATTAATGTAATTTTAACGGCTTGAAATCATGTTTTTCTAACCACAAGAAATTAAAACCATATGTACACAAATATTCGCGAGATGATACTGGCTGACGTAAACATCCCACAATGGAAACATTTCCAAATTTCAAATTTTTACCTTAAATTTTAAACCTTCCCTTCGAGCCCATGTCACAAAAACAAGACAATGTAGTACGCATTTACCAACGGTAGAAGCGAGTTGATTGGGTTGATTTCAAACGACGTCGGAGTTGGTTCCCGAAACGATAACGATAGCGGTTACGAATATTCCATTCCGCTACCAAAACAAAAAGCACACACTCTTTCGGGGGAATATTCCCTATGGTTGTTTTTTTTTCTAACCCTTTGTCGTGGTTTTGAAACGCCAAGGGAATGCTTCCTGATGAGGCAAAAAAACAACATCAACAAATTCGAACATGGCCACCGTCCATGGAGCGCCGCAGAGCGTCACTTTCATCTGTTGTCAATTTATTTTTTACCCACCTTTTCAAAGCCAACTGGATCGGGTTTCACCCGCAAGGATACTCAGCAACCCGGAAATGAATCACGATGACGATGTGCTATTGATAGGGTCGTGACGGGTTTTTGTTGGTGCGTTTTTAGTTTTGCTATATCCTTACAATTTTGGTACCAATTTGTAAACCAGCTGCCGCACTCCATGTCGTTCCAAAGCGAGTATATCTTTACGAGATGAGTTTGTAGAACGCACGGAGCGTGCGAGCCTGTTTCTGATGAAACGAATATAAAAATACTGGTCTCGAAAACAGCGATAGGTTTGAGTGATGATCCCGAACTGGTCGCACTTGCACACTCGCGTATCCATGACATTCGGCGTTTCCAGCACCATTGTAATCCTTTCCCGGTGTCCGGTGCCGATCCACCCGAAGTCAGCTGCCAACTGGATGAGATTTTAATTTCGAACGTAATTGAGGCAGCAAATTAGGTTTTTGATTATATTTCCCGCCTGTCCTGGTCCTGGTCCTGACTTTCAGCGGACAGCAGGCAGTGGAGACGATAGGCTAGCCATCGTTGCCATGTAACGCCCTTGCCCTGGTTTTATTCACAATTTTGCCCTATGTTTTTGTTTTCGTGTTTGTCTTTACTTTTTCGCACCGTTGCTTGAATATGTTTGTCAGGTTTGGAGTTTTCCAGCTGCTACAACCAATATTGCCCCGAAAGACTGTCCAAACTCCAACACAAACCAACAGCCGAACAGCCAAATAACGATGGGTTGCTTTCCGCATGAGAGCATTCCACTGGATACATACCAATCCTTTGTACGACATTAATTGCCGGTGGCGGTTTCGGAGGGATGGACTCTGCGCAAGATCGATGACCGATGGCAAATTGAAGTGTGACCATTGTTTCAGTAACATCAATTCACCTCACTTAAGCTAACTTTCATCACCACCGATGGAAAAACACGCGCAAAAGGCGTTCGAAAAAGCCTTACACTTTCCTCGGGACCGTGTTTGATGGCAATTGCATTTTTAATGGCAAAACTCAATCATCAAAATGGTGTTTCAACCGGGCGCCGGAAATAGATTTCTGTCCACGGCGGTTCGTTTGTGTTGCTCTGATGGCGTGGAATAATTCGCTACATTTTTCGCGCTTACCGCTAATGCTGAACATCCACCGAACGTGCTTCGCACTGTAATTGTACTGATTTAAATAAAGACGGTGGAGTTAGATGAGCAAAGTGTTGGATTATTGAAGCCTCTTAACAGCTCTCGAGAGATGGGGATTAGCCGAATTGGAAACGAATATTTTGCCAATGGTTGCATGTATTCTGTACCAACACGATCAAAATAATATTTTGCTCATTGAGAATCGTTGAATTGTCTTACAACCAAGATAAAGGTTAGATGTCGTTATGACCAACTGAGCTGTTTGATTTGTTGATCCGATCCAATAGTCTCGAATGAATATTCATATTTTTGGTTGAATGTTCAACCATTTGATCTGGTCTATTTCAGGGAATTTGAAAAAATTATTATCGAAAGTATGATCTCGTTATGTAATAAATCAACACTAAATGGATTTGAATCGAACCGATCCTGTTGAGCGCCATTACTCTCCAAACTATAAATTATAAAAAGTACGAACGGCTCTTCCACCTTCCTCGTTGGTGTTTATCTGATTACAAAACGGATAAATAAATTCCAACATCCGAATTCGGAATCTAACAATTTGGAATACATCCATGGAAAAACAATCATGTCCAGTAGCCATCAATGTACCCGAAGCAAGCTACAAATTCAAAGGAAATATCATTCCCGCATTCCACGGCTCTATGAAATAGAGATGAAAAATGAATTGGATAACACTCGACCATTAAAACGAGCTTTCCGGGCGCGATGGGACTTGCATTTTTTAATACAATAGTAGAAACAGAACTGTTCAAATTTCATTCGAAATTTTGGTGCTTTCCGATGAAATCTGCTGCATTGTAAAACTCGTGCTGAAGAACGAAGCTGCTTTCAAATACATGAAAAAAAAAACAAAAATCCTTTTCGGACTGCGAACGATAAAAATAGGTATGGATCGTGTATCGCGTCAGCGGCACCCGACGGACGGATGAACACGCTAAGTTTCAATTTAATTATCCCCCGAGCTCAACCCCGTCGCAGGAGCCGAGAGATGCCTCAGGCTCATCGCTTGTCATCATCACGATTTCCCAGAAGCTGCCTCGGTGCATCGTTTTTCCCTGTGCACAATGCACAAGGGTCATCGTTTTGGGACAGAGAACCGGACACGGTACCGGGAGCGGTTGGCATCCCATCGAACATCGACCGTATCCGATAACTGGTGGGAAAATTGTTTTCCCCATCGCGCGGCTCAACCGGCGGAAACGTTGCGCAACGTAAATCAGCCCGAGCTCGAGCCCTTCCCCACGGGAGGACCATCAAGCGGAGTGGCTGATTTTGTAACACAATCACAACGGCAACGGGGTTTTGAAGTTCGGCGTGACAGTTCTGAAGGGGATTCCGGTTGGCTGAAGAAACCTTGTTTTCGCATGTCTATTTTCACCTCCTTTGCGGCACCAATCAACGCCGATAGCGGACAATCTAGACAAGCATCGTTTCCGGTTCGATTTTTTTTTTGTTGCTTTGCTTTTTCTTTCCCAGCAAGTTATCTTGTTGCTTCCGACATCCGACACTGCCAGCACAGCATGGAACGAGTAAAGTGAATTTCCTCAAACGAGAAACTCAATAGAGACGTAAGACCGAGCTGCACGAGCCGAAAAAAAACTGCTTTTTGCCGAGCGTACCATGAGCAGCCCGTCGGAAGAAACTATGGTCCATTGTTTACCCATGACCAAGTCATGTTACAACAAAAATGCCTCAACACGGGCGTCGGCTAAGCCCGAGCTTACACCGCCCACCAACTGATGATGTGAAAAGTGAAAAATCAATCATTTATCATGGGAAAAGGCTGCCCGAACGGCTATTCCCGACGGGATAATGCAACGATGCAATCATCCCACCTGACCGGTGGATGTGTAATATAGAAAAATCAATAGATTTTTTTAGTCAAGCGATCGAGAACTTTGATCATTAGTCGTAGTAGAAGCGAAAAACGATGCCAACGATGATTGCAGGTAGTTTCGGTATGTTTTATTGTAATTTTTGCTTTCAAAGCGCGTTAATTCCTCGAACACATCATGTGGGAGAATAGGATGAAATTTTTATTTTATTACAATGCGTGTACTGTAAAATTTAAAAAATAACTAGCTGAAAGCTCATGGGTCATGTTGCAAAAATCCAGAAATTGATTCATCTGCGAGCAAATGTTACTCATTTGCACAGAAATGAAAATAATAAAATCGTTGAAATATGGTAACCAATGAGCATGCCATTCAAATTCTACAAAAGATACATTCCAATGGTTGCTGCGTGAATTTTCATTCAAATTGAAAATAATTTAAATTTTTTTAGCATAGAGTCTGAAGCCAAATGTTGTTTAAGTTCAAGTACAGAGAGAATCGCCTGTAGAAATTGCATATGGCGAGCATAACATAAGATAGAAGAGTTAATTTCAAATGTATGAAATTTATCTTCAATATAAAATCATTATAAAGCATTATAAGACCTACAAGCTAGAGGGAAAAAATATACTCTCTTTACACCTTTCAATATATCACCACAACACAACATTACACTTCCGTCCCCGACCCGATGCGCACATTCATCTTGCACACTTCTACACGCCCATCGTTAATGGCACGATCACATCGATACCGCGTAAAACTAACGCACCCGCAGGCACAAATTTATTTGCCTCCATAAATAAGAATTAATTGTGGAGCAGTTTCGCGCCCCATCAATTGCCGGCCGCGTAAGGCCACGGATCAGGTGTGGGTTCTTTCCGGGCGTGCGGTAAATATGCTTCCCGGCGACCATTATCCGATCGAGCAACGGCGACCATGTATCAACGATTCACGCATAATTTATGTTGTTTGAATAGGTGTCTTGGAAGAACTTGGAGCATGCTGCCTCGGCGAGCTCGGAGCGGTGCTGCCAATAAACATTTTCCCAACACCACCGGGGTTTCTGCCCCTAGTAGCGGGAGAAGGAGAACCTGTTTGCTTGTTTGCCACAAGCAGCAACCGAATGTTTACACTCCGCAAACGTCTCACACTCACAATAAATCGTGTAATTGTGTGCAAAGATTCGACACGATGGGATTACAAAGAACCGCTGCTCCTTGTTCGTCGTTGGTTTTGGGTTTTTTATTGTAAACACACCGCAAAACCCTGTGACTGTATGGGACTGGGGCAGAGGGGTTGTCAAAGTACACACGTATGCTCGTGCCTGCCACATCCTGAAGAAAACAATGGGAATGACACCAACGTTTCCGGCCGTGCTTTAACCAACGGGAGCAGAGGTTAATAAGGATCTCACATTACGCCGAGTTGTTCAAGTTGTTTTTATTGCAAACCAAATTTGCTCCAAACACCCATGATCCCTGTTCAAGCATCGGGAGAAACTCGTCGCTTGGCTTTATGCGGTTTCACTACGGGGTTGCTTATTAACAGCCTTGACAGTGCTGCCGACAGAGGCCTCGGTAATCTTCAACAAGTGTCTGAAGACATACATTTGCGTGTGGCTCGTAACAGTTTACGACCGCATCTCGCCCATCGCGCGCCAACCTCGGGCCGAAGGAAGCTCCGGCCCAAAGCATTCCAAGAGGTCGATCTGCTCGATTGAAATTCAAACATAAAGCGTCTTTACGGCAAATGCTTCCGAAAAATCCCTTCAGCGCAGGATAACGCTTGCCGGTGCGTTATGGGTGGCTACATTTTGCACCCGTTCATGTTTTTTTTATTTATTTGCTTATGCTTTGCTCTCTTCACACTTAGTGCTCGGTTGTCTTGTGTCAGCGTTTTAGGGTAGGCCCATTTTCCTGGTACCTTTCATCCGGTATTTATGCAACCCATTAGTCATAGAAATAGAGGCATATAAAACGATTCAGTTGTCGCTCACTCAACCGAAGAAGGGTTACCGGATCGTTATCGTAAATCGTTTCATATTAAAAACAATCTTGCTTACTTTTGGAAACGTGTTTGTTGTTGGCTATTGAGTTATAATAGATGTTTAAAATAAATTACAAATATTGGTAACGACTAACTGGCGTGATTTGTTGTAAAGAAATAACAGTTTACCAGTAGTTTTGAAATAATTTTATGAAACAAAGGCTGGAAGCACATGTTGTGCATGAAATTTCTGTAAATAGCGAAAAAATGTGATGTCCTAGTAGAATGTTATATTTCATCACTGTCAATTTCGTCATTTTCTTTTATTAGAGTACACAACTTTCTACCAACACAGCTCATTTCCTGTTAAACCTACCTCGATGATAAAACTTCCCGAAAAATGAACTCTCTTCTATGCCAATAAAGCGTTTGATTAAAACTGTGTACGCAACAGAACGCAATCATCATTTTCACTTTCTTTTTTCGCAACCCTATACACCGGAACCGGGGTGAAAATGTCTCACAGCGCACCAAACAATGGGATGGAAATGGGAAACCGTTCGCACGTTAGGAAAATGAAGTCTGTGTCCCACCGATGGCCACATCTCGACTGATCGCATTCGACAGCCAAACAAAGCGATTGACATGCTCGTGCAGGAACACCTCCAAAAGGGCACGGAATTGGCCACAGGTTCTACTTTTCGACCCATTTTCCAGAAGGTTAATCTTTTCGACAAGGATGCATAAGGAAGTAATGGTGCGAGGAACAATTTTGTGTTTTTTTTCCCACCGACTTCATCCTTGCTGATGGTGGTTTTCTTTTAAGAGAAACATTCTCCTCTGATGGAAAATGTATATCACCGAATTTGGAGCCAGATCGTTGCGTTCCATCATTCGTGTGGGCCGTACGGTAATGAAATTGCTCGTTTGAATGGCATCTTGTCACATCTAAAGAACGTTCATTGCACGTTTATACTAATGAAATTTGGGAAGTATGTCTTGAAACATTTACCCATTCGCCCAGTATTAAACAGAATATTGTAAATACCTGAGCGATTTTCTCGTTTTGAAAGAACAAATAGCTTTTTTAAACATCTCAAACCGCAGCACGAATAAGCTAACAATGTTCTTAAAATGTTTTCATTCGGTAAATATTACATGCAAATGTTGTACCACTTAAAAATTATATCCAAAAAGAGTTTGCACTTGAATGAAAACAATATTTCTCACAATTAATTTAATTTCGTTCTGTACTAGCTAATTATTCACAGATATAACTCAGCCTCCTTTCGCTTACGCCCACAGTGACAAGTTTTGTTTTCCGCACCAAGAAAAGAATGTACGTGCCGTGCTTGTTATGTGCGTATTACGTGCGCGAAAACATGCTACACGTCTTCCTTGCCGGTAAGAAACGACGAACTCTTATCATCAAGTCGATAATCAGTTTCCCGTCAGCAGCTTTATATGCAGCTACCTAACGATGTGTGCATGGGAAAATTCCAAAGAAAGCTTTCTCAACAAAAGGCATATCATTTGCAAAATAATGGTAAGTAGATTTTGTTCCTTCCAACAAGGTTTGCATTATTGTTCGGGAAGGTAATTATTTTCTAGGAGGCTACGCTCAGCAGCTCATTTGATAAAGGTTGCAAATAAGTATCTTGTCGTCGTATCTCATTAAAATACGAAGTTTTTCTTGCTCGTAAAAATGTTTATTCACTAAGAAAATACAATCAAAATGAAATATGTGTTAAATTTTAATAAGTTTTATAAATTCCGTATAATTCTGATTATGTTGGATATACACGGATATTTTGAAAACTGAATAGCAGTAATATTATATCACTCTTCACAACGATGCAATTTTTATGTAAAATAAAAGTTGCGAACAAAACTAGTATGGTTTTTTATGAATGAAGACTAACACATTCCCATTTCTCTAGAATTTTGTCCGCCGTAGAGTTATCGCAACATTTATCTAATGATGTTAATCTCCATTACATCGCCACAGAAGCATGATGAGCGTCGACGGGGCGCAAGATTCCCAACTTCAAACAAAACATTGCCAACAAAACCTTCATTCGCATAACATACCTTAGCAAAACATTGTCCTCCAGTTCCGCTTCTTGGAGGATGGTCATTTAATTAACTAAACCAACTCCCGGTCCCGGTGGTCTCCTTCGTGACACAAGCGATTATGAAAATAAACTGATATTTATCCAGGTCCATTACAGAATGCTACGCTCAGCAGCAGTGCGATACGATGCTCTCCGCACAAATGAAATGCTATTTCCATTTGCAAAGTTTAAATTAAATAGATAACTTAAATTTGTGGTTTATCTGCAGCAAACGGACGACGGTGGCGCCATCTGTTAGGAACGAACAAAAAAAATGCATGTAGAGAAGAAGAATTGTACCGAGAAAACAATAATATTTTCAAATCACCATCAACATCCCGCCAGCGTGCTGCGGTTGGTAGCTTATCACTTGGTTACGTCCGGTTCCTGCTTGACAGGATTTTCCATTTCCCCGACCAATTCATCATGCTCCACCACGTAGCGCACTTACGCGCTCACGCTAAAGATGCCGTCCTCGGGATGGTGGTGGTCAAAAACGTCATGGCTGTCCATCTGGTCAGAAGGTCCTGGCAGACACAGCCACAAAAAAACACACGTATCCGTTTGTATGTTTCCCGGAAACGACCAGGAGAAGGTTTCGTCCCGTTAAGGGTGTTGTCATACCGGAAAATTAGAATGTTTATCTGGTCGGTGGTGCACCGGTGGAGGATATGATACACGGAATTCTTGTTTTTTTTCTCCTTGTACCGAATTCGTCATGTTTCTTTGCCGCCTGGTTTCCTGGTCCATTAGGAGAGGGGAAAAAGTTTTCCCATGGACCGCGACACGCTCCATGTAACATCGCGCATTTGCAGCGACAGCCGTATCTTAGCGACATGAAACTAACCTTCGACAAAAACAGATGTCCTGCGGCCTCATTTCACGAGGAACGATGGGTGAAAAAATCTTCACCACCAACACTCACCTACACCCGACGTCCATTAAGTTTAATTTCTTCACAGTTCATTTCCTGTTTCCAGTGGGTTGCGAATTTCTCCAATCCGCACTCGGCTACGAAGCTCATGCGTGTTTCGCCCGCCGCTGGTTGGAGTGTACAAAAATCGCCGATCGCTCTGGCAGCTGCTGGATTGCTGTTAACGAGTGTCATTTCCGTTCTGACATTTTGAACACCGATAGTCGCTACAGGACCAGATACCTCAAGCGGACATGAGTTCCGGCCGGGGCAAAGTTCTAGCGCTACGGGACCTATCGACATTCACTATTTCAGTTGACGCCAGCGAAGCAAATTGTGTGCGCTTCGTTCCACATTTTGTGGTTTTCAATTCCCCGGCTCGAATGGGCGGAGAAATGTCAACTATCAGAAACCAAAACCCACCGGCGGGGCAGCGGGCTCAAAAAACCAAACTTGGAAGGAAATCTTTTGCTGACCTAACAAGATTCCCTCCTGCAAGATCGTCCTTCCACCGGACGACACTTGGAGTCTCAGTGAAGCTGACGTGCGAGATGCGAGTGCCTCGGGGACGTCTGACCGCGCGCGCTACCAATCGACACGTAGCTATAGACCAAAACCGAAAACTTTTCCAACCACCAGCCACGGCTATGACCACAGCCACGAAAGAGATATAAATTTCGCATCCGCACGCTGCGATCCGGTCCTGCGTATCGTCCTTTCTGTGCCCGGCCGGTAATGGGCACACCGCAACTGAGTCGTCCCGGGAAGCGAACATTGCAACCGAATTTACGCCTTCGCTAAGTTTAACGTTCTATCCGCTCTTCTTATGGGACGCCAGTGGAGTTTCTTTTCGCCCGTCGTGGTCTGGTTTGCTGACGATCACGTCGTGTTCTGGCGTCTTCTTTGAAAGTGCAGTGCGCTTCGAAATGCGCTCTCCCTGACAAGACAACTGACGGTATAAATCATTTTCAGCTCCATTAACATGAAATATTATTTATTAAAATTTGCTACCCCTCTCTTGCACTCGCTCCGTGCAGCAGATAAGGGCAAACGGGCGTTCCCGAGAAGATGAAATGAAATGCCTCGCGCATGAATTAATGAACAGGTCTAGACACTGGCAGTGTGAAATAGATTCTTGTTAACAGTTAATGTCGACATTTCGGAAGCCATTAAGCTATTGCCAGGAGCAGCCCCAGACGACACCGATTTTATTAAATGTTTGGATTGTGCAAGATATGTGATTTAATGGTGTTTCCAAGTGTGTCTTAATTAAATAATAGTCTTTAACATATAGAGATTGTACTTGAAGGCATATTACAACTTATTCTGCTTTGGCGCAACTCTATAATAATTTATACTATCTAAACATCTTTAAAATATTGAAAGCAAGGCGGGATCATTAAAAAAATTATCCTCGGACAAAATTATCTATCGGTACATGGGTATAGTAATTCCACGACTTTCATGGGTTGAAATAACCACTAAAATGATGACCGCGAAAAACGTTTAACTGCACAAAAGTCACGCTTCGTTGGATTTGGTTCTCGGTTATAAATCTTTCATCCGGTGGGTTTGTATCGTTTACATTGGTCCATTTATCTTCGTTTCCCTGCAATATCTGGCATTCAAATCTCTTCGCATTACGGATGAACCACATTAGATTATCTCATCATTTCGAGCGATCATAACGATTTGATGGAAGCCTAGTTTAATCAAAACAACCAAGCGAAGGGCGTGAATTGCATTAATGCCAACGCTGGTCCCAAGCCGGGTCGAACCCTAACCGATGGATGGATTGGGAGATATACCAGAAGACAAAAGCAGAATCACGTACCAAACTTCTTTCATACTGAAACCCCCCTTAGATGTTCAGTCTGTTCCGTCGAAACCGAACCGGATTTGTAACTGCCCAGGTGTGCCAATCTACACCGTTAGGATT
>JXWZ01002471.1:0-11093 GCA_000956215.1 Anopheles farauti No. 4 | reverse complement strand
ATTTGGGAAACTGATCAATCCATGGTTGTCACCAGCAGTTAAAGTGACAGAATAAACACATTAAAGCACATATCTCTTCGTCGCAAAGAATAACGTACAGCAATGAGGGTTTACATAACCACAAGTGTTGCCGAAACGTGTGTGAAAATAGAATCATTCGTAAGCATTTTTACAAACTGCTACAATTCGTTATCGTTCATTATTCGTTATTAACATATTCGATATTTTTCCTTGCAGCAATAGGCAGCGTGATACATTACCATTCTTGTGTTACAAGGGAGAAAAGAGAAACAAAAAAAATACACTGCATTTGCCGTTCGGTACTATGGAATTCACACAAATGCCAGCGTTTGTCAGCTGTCGATTTTTTTTTCTTATACGCTTACCGCACCGTTTTTCGTGCGAAATATGCCGAAGCTGCAAAACACAATCTGCACATTGGCGAAAAGTAATCAATATTGGTTGATTAAGCTCGTTAGCAGTTAACGCACTTGTGGAATCAGAGTTTAATTACAATTAATTGTTTTTTTTTTTCATCTCATTTGATTGTCACTGTTTTCATCTCTTTATTTCGACTTCGCTAACAAATGATACATTAAACATGAAGTGTTACGATGTTCTTCTACAGAAGTAGGGCGATTTTTATAATTGGTCATTTAAAAAATTTTACATATATTTCTTCAAGTTTAGTAACAACATGATTGTCTCACTTTTTTATACTCAAATTAATATGCGATGAAAAATGTATCATAATATTTCTCATGACAAGTTTGGCTATATTGTGCATCATGTAATTGTCTTTAATACACGACTGTTTTTACTCACCCACTTTACTCTACCACAGTAGATCACATATCGATTAAATTCATCTTTTCGGATAAAAATAGCATTTTTCGCTTCAAGCTTACCACATCCCCAGTTCGCCGGACCAAAATTTTAATATTCATTCATAACAAATATTCTCTCGTTCCACACGTTTTGATATGAAAGCAAAGATATTCGTTTTAATCAAACATTGATGTTCATTACAGGGTTCTTCTGTTAAGAATCCAAAACACCAAAACACACTTTGTTTGAAATATGAATGTACGTTCAAAATTGATTACAATTTGGGTTGGGAATAAATGAAATTTCACTGTGCAAGAGCGATTGGCCACCGTGGTTTTTATACAATTTAGGTAAACAATTTCAAACACACGCACACACACATACGCTCACGCACACCAACACACTTTATATCAAAACACTCACATTCCTTTCGAGGCAAACTTTTAACGATCAGTTATGACAACACAATGCTGGAGAAACGGGTTCGTTCCGACGTACACCCAACAAAGCGAATTCGAGCGACAGAGGAAATCACTTATCTATTGTGTGGCAGGAACTCGATTTCCATATGGTTTATGTTAAAACGAACAAGATGGATCCAAAAAACGTTATCCTTCTTACTGTGGCAAAAAATGGTTGCCAAATGGTCGAAGAAATGTTAAACGTTTTACGGATCATGACGTCATTGGCTTTGCTCGCATACTCTTCACCGGTGCGATCGCTGAATACACACACAGAAAACACACACTCGATGAGTGTAATTCGTCATTCATGAAACAACTACACACAAATGGCGCCCACTGATCATCGCGATAATGAATTACCGTACATATAGCACTCTGCGTAACATTGTTTTTACTTACAAACTTTACTTCACACACTTTGCTAGTACTTTACATCCATATTTTGTTTGATCTTGTTTGTACGTAGGCGTAAGCTGAGAAGAAACACGCACAAAATCGTCGTAGAAATATTGGGAACTTGTTTCCAAGCAGTAGAAACACAGCTAAACTCCAATGGTTTTGCTTCTCGACTCCAGTAAAATTTAACTCGTATGATCAGGTTTGCTACACATGACCCACGTGACATTCTGTCACAATTTTAGCATGCTTTTCATTTATCTTCTTCTGTCATAAAAATAGCATAAAACCACTCTTCTCCCAGGGTTAATTTCCTTCCTGTTCAATTCCCTCTGACATTGTCTCAAAATATAAACCGATGCATTTGTTTTGAGCAATTAGGTTTTGCAATATATGTAAAGTTTTTAATGGTTTGAGCATTGTATAGAATCTTCCGGATAATAATAATAATAATTCAATTGTTCAGGGGTCAGCGATGACAAGTTCCGCAAAATAATCAAGCTGTCAAAGCACCTACGAACGGAGTGTAAAAGCTAGTTTTGATTTGTTTGCTTTGTAATATGAACAAAAAAAGGGTTTACTTAAAATTTTTAAAACGAATATTCTTCAATAATTGCACTCATTTCTTCTTCAGAAAATCAAAATTGAACTGCATTTGTTTACCGTTTGTTTGTTTGTTTCCGAAATAAGGTTTTTATTAAAGCTCGAATGATTCTGCTGAACTTATCAACGTCATCTTACGACCAATTTACTATCGGTATGATTACAAACTAATGCTCAAACATTTTAATTGAAAACCTGAACATTTAAATAAAATCCATGTAAACTCTGTAACTGTATTGCTACCTGTTTGGCATCGTTTACAAGTTAAGTAAGGTTATTGTATAAAAAAAATTGCATATAATTGTAATAAAGGTAGTATTGTCAGCCAGGTAAACAATGAAAGAATGAGATTCAATTGAACAAATTAATCTATTTTTTTCAGTCCGCTGATAATTCAAGAAGCAGCGATGATAATCACGTGACTTCATATCCCATTTTCATTGGGTCTGTTTCAATAAGAGATGATCGTGTACAGACCGAGAATAGACCAAGAACAGACCAAATCTTATCATGAGGTTTGAGAGAGAATGGCAGGTGGGAATTTCGTCGTTTGAGTTGCGCGAGAGAAATCTTGACCACTCTCTTGGAATTTGATCTGGTGTGTAAACAACATCGCTTCATTCTTTTGTTTTCCATAATCTCATTCCCGCACATGGTACAATGTTTAGTTTAGTGAAGTACGTAAATTAAAGATAATATTCTCCCATTGTTATTGTAAGTTTGCTTAATTTCTATCATATCTTACCAATGTAATAGAAACCGGTAAAATTTTGAATGCAAAAGATATCTTTTGGCTGAACTTACAGTGAGCATACAATTAGTAACGTGCTCTCTCTTTTGCTCCAGCGTCGAATCATATTCTTCTGAGCAAGAGTAAGTTTCTCAAATTAAGATCGGTTTCCAACCCATGGCTTGTTTGACCACATGTTGTAGAAGTTTGAAGTAGTTTTCCATTTTTTTTCATATTTTGAGTGATTGTGTAGTCTGTAGCGCAAAGTATTAAGGTAACCAAGTGAAAATGATTTAAATAATATACAAATCAGTCGTGGGAGTTTTGTGCTTGTGACCTCTAGCATTATTTACCTCTGTCCTGCTTAACGATCAAATTCGCAGAGAGCGGTAAGTTAACTCTTAATTAAGTCTTAATTAAGTCTTAGCTGACGGCATACAGTTATACTAGTTTATAACAATATGTTGTAGTTACTTATTTAGGCTCAGTTTGTTCATTCAGTTTCATTTCATTAAACTGCTTTATTATTTTAAAATAGTTTATTACACGTTGCAATCAGCAAAATGTAGGTTTCTTATGATGTTATGCTTTTATTATTCGAATGGCCAAACGTATCAGTGCGTCCATTTATACTAAGCTTTGAATCAGAACGATCTTGAATTCTGTTGATAATTATCATGGCATTATTATAATATCAATGTGTTTTTTACATATCAAACGTTACAGCAATGCCATAAATTTGTTTCTTACTAGCATAATAATGTATGAAAGAATGAATGATGAATGAATAATATTTTTTTTTAAATAAATTTGATTGTTATTATTTTTATCTTGAATGCCAAAAGATGAACAAAAAGTTTTTGAAAACTTGAAACAACGAATTGTAGAAGTGACACTTTAAACACATAGCTTTCCTTTTTAATCGTATCCTTGTATGTTTCACTCGTGCTAAGTACCAATGCCACCAGTTGTGGTAAGTTGGGGCCCGTGAGGTAAAACTTTTCAGATTAATGGCAAAACTTTCACTCGTCATTTTGGCTGTGGTAGAGGGGCTCTCTGTATTAGGAAGCGCCCCACTGAAGAGGGTCGCTAGCTCTATTTGACTTTCGCGATAACTTCCAGCATGTCTTCGACGAAAAGATGGTACGATTTTTAGCAACCTATAACCATGGCATTGAAAAGTTAAGAGGCTGTGTTATCGATTCGTTTACCAGCTTGCCAATATGATTTGATTTCAAACCATGTGTGAAGTTTATATTGTGTTTCTGAGAATCAGGTGGTTGGCGGCAATACATTTTTTCGTTCGCAAAGAGAACATAAAACAAGATCTCATTCAAGTGTAAAAAATGAATTATTGATTTTAATTTCAAATGAGAATGCAACAATTGTTGGAATCGACATTATTTCGAACTAATTGTATGCATGATAACAACATTAGCGTTATGATAAGTGAAGCATCAATAAGAGGTGCAATAATTTAAAGCATTTGAATACAATCGTTTTCGTACCACAAATGAAATAACACAAATAAAGTTCATCTTACGGTAAAGCTATACTTTAAAATGTTGAAAATTTTATACAAAAACTTAGAACCCATGAAGTTGAAAAGTAGCATCGTCAAATATGAAAAAATTGTATGCTGTTAAAAGGAAATTTTTTAAATTAAATGTTACCATCTGAGATGCCCTGAGACCGGACACAATCTGAAGAAACATGAATTCAACTTTCATGGCACGTGTGAAGAAAAGAAAATCGAACGAACAGTTGTTTTCTACAAAAGCTGCTTAGTTAGGAATTTGCACTATCGGATAGGCAAGAATAGTATAGTGATCTTGTTTGAAGGATACGTTCATTGCCGTGGTCGCGATACAAAAAATATGTGTAGGTCACATCGTTTACCCTATTTGCACAAGCTCTGCACACATGTTTATTGGCATACCGTATGCATTGTGCAACGCCGCAAGGAAGGGAACGCCGTTATTGGATTTGAAGGAAATAAAAACACGTGCTGATATGTATTCAGATTTCTGCAGTCGGATAAAATAATCTGGACATACATTGTACAGTAACAAGATTAATCTGTTGCTTAAGGATATATTATTGCAAAACTTCCTTAAACAGTACGTAATAATAATATAATTCAAGAATATAGACGAAATGTTTGCTATATTGCAATTCATTTTTTTTACATTATGAAAAATATGTTAACAACATCTTGCATGGCTGTATCCACGTCGTGATCATATTGTATTGCACAAAGTTTAGAATCATTTGCGGTCACACATTTTTGTCAGCCAATCATTTATCTTAACCGTTCCGTGAGAAAATCCAACATTGTCTTGTCGTAGAAATATGTGACGCGTCAAATAGACAACAGCAAAAGTATCTGATTAAATTGTAAAGACGCAGTGCAGAGGATGATGTTAAAAAATGCATGTTGCGGCTCAATACCGCACCGAAACGATCATCTCAGACCGCACAACAAGCTGTGCAAGAAAACGTTCATATCGGTACAGCTTCGTACCTACGAGAAAAGCAACATCAGCTTGTTTCCATAGCTTGGATCCTGCTGTTGAACGGTATTAGAAACGGGTAGTGGTTGTGAGTTACTCCACTCATGATCATATAATCCAATTATATGAAATCACTTCGTAAAGTTATGACATGAATAGACAAACATATTGTACCAACTTACGATATGTTGTGTGCAAAGTATTAAAAGTAAAAATTTGAATAATGTGGTAGATTTTTGATCTTATTGTTTTATCTTATTATTATTCTAGTGCGATATGTGATAGGGTATTTCACATTAATCCAATGCAGACATGTGATAAATCCCACATACTCTCTAAGGGTGATGTGTGTGATGTGGCTCGTAAATAAAACGCAAAAGTAGCAGAACATCTTTTCTATGCACAAACTCCCAGGGGTGTGCGAAGTTCGAAAAAAAAAACTCAAAAATGTAATCATTGGTTTTGCCACCGACAATTTTCAAGCTATCGTAAAACCTGCACTTCCACCAAGGCGAAAGGCGAACAGAATCTGATGTCGTCTCATGGTTGGTTATATCGGGGAAGAGAAGGGGGTTGAAAGTATTCAGCTATCGATCGAAGTCGCTGATGAAATCTGTTGCATTTTGTACTGCGAGTACGGGATTAAAGCGATTTGTTATCTCTCAAGTCTGATGATGTCCTTATTTCTCAATCTCCGTTTATGAATGTCATCATCGTAAACAGCAACCAGAAATGCATAAACAAAACAAAACCTTGTTGAGTTAACAACGCCTACTCAGTCATACGGTACACGTTTTTCCATACAGCCTTCGGATAGAAAGATATGGAAATAGATACACAATATAAAAGTATGCTTATTGTAAAAAAAGCAAATATGACGGCGAAAGTAAAAATGGTTTCATCAACAACTTCTCTCTAATATTTACTAATAAAAACATACAACATAAAAAATATACCTCAAGCACCGCCACGGGTGTGAATGTTATCCCAGTTGAATATGAGTTGAGTAGCAGAACATAAAAAAAGCTAAGGATTTGCAGCGGTTGATGTGATTCTTTTCAATTTTGAAACCAACGAAAACCGTCCGAAATTTTACGACTTGTCGTCATTTTCTGAAGTATCTTCCAGGCAATGTTGGTTCTTCCCTTGTTCGGTTCACCCCTCGTCGACATTTGGCATCCTGCAATCGGCGTTCTTCTTCTCTCGAGAGGGCTTGACGGTTTTTACGCACTTACTTGGAGCTTCATCTGGAAAGTTTGTCAGTGCTTGGCGTGGCGAAAGGCTCTCAAAAAACGGATGGAGATTTTGGCGAAGTGGTTTAAGGGAGCATTCCTTAGTCACTTCGGTAGACTCTAGCGTGGTTTGCGGTGAAGATCCCCTTAAAACGAACGAATGTATTTTTCTACCCAGGTCGATCGTTGCCCTTTCCCGTGAAGGTTTTACAGTTGCTACATAATTTATGTCGCTCCCCCATTTCCGGTCTCCTTGAGGATTTTTTTTATGGGTGAGTTATACGGCAGGAATTATGGTGTGCGGAATAAATGAACACGTTACACTTACTAATAAGCCAAATTTCCCCTCCGAGGCGTGAATAATAAGCTCGGATAAATAAGATCGCATACGGACATTATATCTGATGAAGTGTGAGAAAAAATAATTAATTTTTTAAGTTGACTATGGTCTTTGCTCCGTATACTTCAATTCAGGATATTTTAGTTTGCTCCTTACAACATGTAAACACACATGCCCAGATCAAAACTGGGAAAACTACTTTACACAGTAATTTAGATCCTCTTTGGATCCTCTTGGACAGGATGGAGTTTCTTCGGTTTGAACGTATTTCTATTATATCGCATTGCATGATTGAATTTATAAAAAACGATTAATAACAAAGAAAAACATGCACATGTAAGCAAAAGATGTCGAGATTAATAACCACGTGTTATGACCTAAGCAGTAGAGCCTTTCGAATGACAGCAAAGTCATTCGTCATTAGGCATTAGTCTGAGCCTTCACCATAGCAACCGAATGAAAACCGAAGCCGCTACTATGACACTGATGGCCTTCTGTATGACTAATTTTTCATTGCAGGTAGAAAAAAGATTTAGTTTAGAAAAGTTTTGCCATTTTACATAGTTTAATAGCAGTCTTTTTTAGTATGTAATGATTTCTCCGACGAACAATATTCACTCTACCGTTCTGCAATAAGAAACGGAATCGGTGTATTACGTTTGTGCCTCTAAAGAACTACGAACGTTTGTATTGTATCCAAACTGTTTGAATCACACTTGAGTTGATGGCGTATTGCATAAACTA
Source organism: Anopheles farauti No. 4 (assembly GCA_000956215.1). NCBI lineage: Eukaryota > Metazoa > Arthropoda > Insecta > Diptera > Culicidae > Anopheles > Anopheles farauti No. 4. Next base: position 3,243 of record JXWZ01002471.1, on the reverse strand, counting down.
CTGGGGAAGCTTTTTAATGTAGATTTGAAAACTCTCGGTGGTCGAAAGATTCCAAGTTGACCCTTTGCTTTATTGATAGTTGCAATGTTCTTACGTTGCATTCGAAAGACGTTAAATGGCGATCAGCCAACTCCTACTCAGCTAAAACATGTTGACGGGACCATAGCCAAGCATGTCTACGAGGCATTTCTTATATTCACTTGAGCAAAGGATTGAGACATTTTCCACCGACTATATACAAGTTCAATGGCAATCATCCAATTTCGCAAGTTGACTGTCAAAGTCGGTAAGCTATTGTGGTCTTCGCGTCACATGAGAACAACCGAATGTGCACACGTTATGTGGTGTTCTGAATCAGCAAATAGATTACGGACTTTGAGGTACTTTTATATGTAATTCTATCAGTATTCTTGAGTATTTTCTTCAGCTTATAAGTGATTGTAAACTATGGGTTGACAAAAAAAACTCCGATATTTTTCATGCTTCCAACTTATAATCACGATGCTTTGTAGACTTTCTTACACAAGAAACATGGTATGTTTCGGTTGCAGAAATTGCATTTGTTTAGTTGAAATATGAAACATATCCGTGTAAGTCGTGTTATGAACTATGATAAAATAATACAGTTGCATTCTACGTATAGGAAGTTTTTAAAATTTGAAACAGAAATAAACAAATATGTACACATTTATAGAAGGCACATTTAGCCTACTGTATGTTTTTCCTTCAATTTCACTCTTACAATTTAGAAAATCATTCTTGTATCTTTGCTACGACTCGTACCGCGGAAAAATAGTACTTTATTTTGTTCTTTGGATTATCATATTGTACTACTGTGTGTGATATATATTCCATTCAATTTTAACTATGCTCTAGACGCTAGCGTAACTTACACTGCGAGATGCGAGTTGAATTGTTTCCCACTTGTATTAGCAGCCTTTTGAAGTTTGACATTTCCCTTCTCCACCTTTTTGGGTAAGATCCGTAATGTGCAGGATGGCAATGATTTATGAGTCGCAAAAGAGAGGTACTCACGTTGACCGTGCTGTATTCGCAAACGCTTAAGTCCGGTGTATTTTCATCCGCATCAAGAAAACATAATTAATAGCAGCCGATGTTCCGCTTAGTTTGTGGAGTGCGGAACGAGAGCTACTTTCTCCAGCTTTGGCGAATGGCCAGGCTTACGTTAGCGGTCCCAAAATGGTCGTACGACAAAATCCTCCTGTGAAAAATAGGCAACATGCCTTCGAATCAAACATTTTGCCATGCGAAAAACAAACGATGCTATTGCTTTGGTTGCGCTTTTGACGACTGTGTCCCTCATCGCCAGAAATGGTAATTTATTCGAGCAGCCAAACAGCGGAAGAAAACTTGACTAGCTAGCACGAAGGGGTAGACTTGGGTTTTACGATAGGTCAATGGTGGGAGTTCTGCTGTTAATCATCATCGTCGGCGTTTTAGTAAGGTCTACTGAAGCACGTAGGGTGCTTATAATTAGCATTTTCACTTTTAGTTTCAGCCGACTTATTCATCGCATAAATTTCATCGATTTAAATCGTCTAAACACTCCATCATAGGTCATTAACAACACGGTTTTTGTAATAATATTTACTAGGAAGATTTTTAAGCATCTTCGCACAACTACTTTTGCCAGCAAGTGCCAGTAAACAAAGATTTTATGAAATTCCAACCAGCCAATTTCCAGCCAGCTCTATTGTAGGAATATTTTCGAGAAGCCAACACAAGATGCTTTTCTAAGCTCGGTAAAGGTTGAAATAAAAATAGACCATCACACATTAATCAAGTTATATTACGTGCAACAGTTTTAGCAAATAGAAGACAAAATAAGGAAGAAAAAGAAAAAGGAAGATGAACTTTCTTTGAAGAAATACCATTTTTCTATGAAAAAACCTACACTTAAAAGAATGTCAAATTACGTCTTCAAAACGCAATAAAATACGATTAGATTATGAAACATTATTATAATTATTTCAATGATTTTGAGTCTTTCAGCTTGTCGCTTCTTCACTCTCGCAATGTCTATCTCTCTTTTTCTTGGCGCAACCAATCACCTAGTATGATTTTACAATTCCATTTCTATAGCAGAACAACATGATATGTAGTAATGTAGGATCGTTGTACAAACGGAAAACTTCAATGAAATATGCACATACAAGTGTTAAACATAGGATTTTAACATAGGAATTTTAATAAATAATAATATAATCATAGTTGCTGACAACATTTCTATAGTTAGTAACAATAAAAACAAATCATCTTCTTAATGTCGGGATTTCATAATTTTTCGTTTGTCATTTTCCATCGAATAATGAAGTTTAGAGTAAACACAAGTATTTGAATAATATAACATATGTGCGGATTAATCAAATTTGATAATTTTTCTTTAACAAATAATGCTATGTTACATAAGTATTAATGGACATTTTTATTGTACAACGCAATTTGTAACATTTGAATGAATTATTAGCTGTTTTTTTTTATTTTGAAAATACGTTTATTGAAACCTTCATAGAAAAAAAGATACTACTTCAAAGGAATTGTTTTGCAGTTTTGATTTCCTGCAACAAATGTCAAAGCCACTACGGTCTTGTACCACCTTTACTCGCACCGTTTTGAGCCTCTGAAGCTTCTCTGAAGGTCCAACACGGTTTTACGGGCTCAGTCATTCGAAATCACTCTGCTGGCAAAAAGTGTTACGTAAAGATCACAAACATTATCACACAACTCTTAGAGCTAATCATTGTTGCGGATCCTTCATTATCCTTCCACGCATAAGGGGTCGATAACTCACATTACTAAAGAGCTACTTCGATCGCTACTAGGAACTCTTGTATTAGTCAGAACCCATAAACGAAAATAAACTTGAACGATACTGTTAGGATTATGGAAACGGTATGTTTCGCCTGATAAAGCACAGCGATTGGTTCTTGTCGAACAAACTAACCCCATAATCTGTGGATACGGAACCATCCGCTTGAGCTAATTTCCTGTCGAAGAATCTTTTCATCAGAATGAAGTAAAAAAATCCATGTTGCCCAAGTATGCACATTTGAAGGGACGCATTTTTTCGTCCGTTGGATTATAAATCTCAGATTTTATTTGAAAGTATGAACATTTCAAGAAAAGAGATGCAATATTTTTAGATATTTAAATTTTTGTGGATGAGCAAAAAATATTTCTCTCTTATTATCCTTTAATTTCTCACAATATTATTATATATGT
>JXWZ01002459.1:0-17991 GCA_000956215.1 Anopheles farauti No. 4 | reverse complement strand
AAAAAGAACGAACCACACGAACGGAACTATTTACGATGGGCCTTCGATTCGATGGGCCGTCTAGCGTTGTGCCTCCCACCGGTGCACCACAGATGCGAGTGCGAATAAACAAAATAAACACATAATACAGGATATTAGGCCAATAAATATGTTGCACTGTTGTTGGTGTTGGTGTAGTTTGGGCCGGTTTCGTCTTCGCTTCGCTTCCGTCTCACTTACAAGCTACTTATGTGGTTCGATACCACTTGCTGCAATGTGTTCAAGTTCCACCTCACCGGCAGGGTAGCCTTCCTTTCCCGTCTCACAGAAAGGAAAGGCCTCACAAAAGGAAAGAAATGCATCCTTGGCACGCAAATCTAATCAAATAAAGCTCGCCTCCGTGGATGGTGCCGTGTTGATGGGTTCCAATATTCGCTAGTGAGCTCTCGAATTCGCTGGAAAACTTAACCGTCACGGCTTCGGCTGCAGTTCGGCGCAGGCCGCTCGGTTGCCTCCGCGTGATGGAATTATGGTGGAAAACAGTTCGACCGCTGCGGAAACGAAGCGGGGGTGCTTTTGGTAGTCATTTTTTCTTTTGCTAGTGTTGCTGTTGTTGATTTTTTTTTGTGCTGCGAAAAACACGTACGAGGTAACCTCTGTCGGGCTAAACCCGAGGGTGGGTTTGCATTTTCCCAGTGAGTTTTTTTCCCCCTCTTTTGGAAGCTTGTGTAAGTTGTTTTATGATGTTGGAAATTTCACATTATGATTAGTCAGCTGCACATAGCGTTCGGTTGGCACGCGTGTGTCTCGCTAGCGCTGGTTTAGGGGAAGAAACCCATCGAAAAAGGGCGCCACAGTAATTGATTGCTTGTTTGCAATCAGCATTAACGTTCGGAGGTTTTGCGTGATTTTACTGGTGGTTTTTTTTTTAGTTCACGGTGCTGTTTTGACAGTTGATTCATTCGGTTTGGGCCACGCTGTGAGGTGGTTTGCGAAATGAGCGACCGAATGAATAACACAAGACGCGTCTGGCAATGGAAGCCAATGGGGAATGCCTGATGTTTTTTGAAGTATTGTGATTAGCCGTAGTAAAAATTCATACACTCGTTATGAAGATTTTTAAACCATGCTTTATACGTAGCAAGAACGATAATTACTGCATGAGTATTTACATGAGTTTTAAGTTGTGTATTTAAATAAATCTTTAAGATTCCTAAAATATTATTATTATTTTTAAATTGCATTCATTTAGGCGTAAAGTATGTTATGCCCGACAGGAAATTAATATATTCCTTTTTTAATTTTGAAAACGTCAGTTCTCGTATTGAGCTGGTTATGTTTTAAGCCCAATCCCAATCCAAATGAGACTTTAACTAGCTGCTAGCTGAACGCTATGAATTATTTACTAATAGAGCTGTACGATAAAAACATTTTGGAAAAAAAATCATTTCCATGATGTTTTAATAAACATGTTGGCACGGTTTTTTCTTATGCTCCTTCTCCCATTACGCTATAACATCCTTCCCATTTGTTGCCGAGCGTGACATTAAGCGAAACAGCCGGTTGTGCGACTCTAAACAACCGGCTCCCTCCAGTGACACATTAACCCTCCCCGTTGCCTCGCGTCCCTTCCCGTCCAGCCGTCGGCGCATTTCCACACGCTAAGAAGATTATGGAAATCGTGGTGCCTCCATTTTCATTTGCCGCGTCTGCAGTCTGTTGCCACTTTGGACGAAAATGGCTCACACGGGGCCGAATGCGGGAATGTGTCGTGCACACTGCAGTGATGTGCAAGAAGTGCAAGAAAGCCGAGCTTAGTTTTAATGCTGCTGGAAATTGCTGCCGCTGCCGTTGGGATGGGACTCAAAATGGCCTGGCTCTCGGGTATGGAATGGGTCGTATTGGGACGGAATGGCCAAGTACCATCATTACCGTGGCGGGCGCTCCCTCGCACGCTCGGTGCAGCTGACCGCGTGCATCTAATGCCACTGCCGGAGACACTTGAAATCTTGCTTTCAGCTGCGGTTCGGCTGCTTTTTATCCGCACGCCATAGCACAGAACCCATTAAAGGAGGACTAAGCTTGCCGGGGAGCCAAATCCCGCCGATCGTTCGGTGAGTGTTTCAGCGTGGATTATTCAAACCAGGCTCGCCGCAGGGCAGGGCGTGCTCATTGGCTTGCGGAAGTCAATTAAAAATGAGGGAAATTCATGAATAGATAAAGTCATCTTGTTTTTGCTGGTACGGCCAAAATATTAAAGTAGGCTGTTCAATTGAAGATAATTACGATCTCGAATTTAGCCACAAATTTTAACAACTCGCGTCTGCCAGCCAGCCAGCCAGCTGAGTTTTCCACCTTTCTGACGGCAGGTATACCGTCCGTCAAAAGTTTCCCCGTGACCGCGACACGTTCCCGGAGGGCTAGGAAACTTTCCATCCGAGGGCGCGCGATAATTTCTCGCTCCGTATGTCGGGTGCTTTCAAACACCGCGATGACTTTTCCACCGCGAGAACACTTGCCCCCCCTCCCCGAACGACATAAACCATTCACGCACGGTGGAAAACTTCCCGCTCGAAAGTTGGCAACGCTCGAAGTTCCCGGATGTTGATTACAATGACCAAAGGTGACGTCTGGGAGAAGCTGTGCGATGTTTTCATCCTTTCTGCCTTAGAGCAGTGGGAGCTTTTTACGCTTTTTCCATGCCCACCTTCGTCCAATGCGGATTTCATTTGATACAGTCGCGAAAAAGAAAGACCAAACTCCGGTTCAAAGAGGGAATATTGAAGGTGGCAAAAACTTTGCCAACCCCATCGCGTGTTTGGAGCGAGTTGGAGAAAGGAGATTTTTTTTTTCATGCCTTTTTCTATCCTTGCCACACAAACTTACACTTCCTTTTCTAATTCCCGTTCTTGGTCTTTAAAATATTGAGCAAGAACTGTTGGGAAAGTTTGGCGGAAAATTTCACTCCCGAAGAGTCGGCGTTTTTAAATTGAGTTTGATCGCTATTATTCCGTGTTAAGATTCATACATTTTAAATGTGACTGTGGACTTCAAGCGTTGCATTACATAGTATCAGTTTTTTTTTATAATTAGCTAATGGGCAAAGTATTTTGAGAGCGTTTTTGATATTTTATTAATAAAATATTCTATTCTATTTATTACCTCCAGTGTACATTTCACCTAAAACCCTTGATGAGGCACAGCACATGGAATATATATCAATCGGAATTCTTTAAGGCTTCTTCATTGCCCCTTCCACCATCCACAGAAAAAGGATCCCCCTCTCCCGCCGGATCGTTGTTTAGCAGGCGTGCCGGCATCCTCACCGGGCATGACATCCTTGTTTCGCTTCCACCACGTTTTAAACATCAAAAGAATGTGCAATGGCTAAAGAAGAGGCTTCCCGTCCGCTGGCACACATAGTGTTAAGCTTGCCTGATAAAATTTCGAAACTTAATAAATAACCCAAGCAGGACGGCTGCCCCGGAATCTTAAATCGAAGCAATCGGAATTCCTTCCTTTGATTAAAGCGATTGGCCCTTAAGGGGTCTCTAATCCGTGTGCCCATATCCGTGTGTTTGCGTTTGCCCGGGTCTTAAATCATGTCACAAAGTGTGTCGATACATTTTCTTCGCCGCCATTTTCCCACCGTCCCACCATCGTCGTCGGCAGCGACTGAGAAAGAATGGTAAATAACCGTTCCGTCGGAATGTGCTCGCTCGCCCGGTCGAGACGGATAGTGCCAAGCACCATTGCAAACAACCTCGGGAGAAAATGCGAACACGTACAAATGACCGCCCGGTTCGGGTGGACCACCGTCAGAAGGAGACGCGGGCGACTTGTCCTTCTGGACGGGAGAGCGTGCGAGTTTGTGTGTATGTGGTTGCGTGGACCCGAAGACGGTGCGAAGGAATTGGGTCAATCAATTGATTGATTATTTATTTATAGTCCATCCATCCATCCATTTGTCGATGGAAGCGCGCACGGCATTTCGCTTCGACCACGGCCACATACAAACATACCCACCCGAAACGCTCGCCCACTCATACATTATTGTCCATCCTGGAGGCCTCCGTCCGTTCCCGCTTTGGCACGCTCGCTGGAATCCAAAGTGTTTATGAATGTGCTAAAGCTCAGCCATCGGTGCCGTTTTATGGAGGTCCATTCGGTTCCTTCTTGGCTGCTTGCCGGTGGTGGAATCGATAGACGACGACGACGACGATGATGGAGATGAGGTCGTGGGAAGTAGGGTGCGTTGATTTTCACCGGAATCGAGATGGGTTAATATAATTAAACGGTGCAATGGTATGTTGGGGCGATTGTTCATACTCGGTTGTAGCAAAAAGGTGAATGATAGGAGCATTTTATTGAATGATGAGTGAGGAAAGAGTTTTCCCGGGTAGATTGTTGAATATGATAAAGCTTACAGATTTATATAAATATTCATACAAAATTTGAGTTAAAACTGTGTGGAGATTAAGTAAATTAAAACAAAATGTTAATTTAATGAAATTGACTTAAAATTATTGGTATAGAATGATGAATTAAAAAAAAAAAAACATTTAAAAGCATAAATAAAATTAAAATGTATAGTTTCTCCGTTTCATAGAAGTTAAGCGTTTAATTTTATTTGTTTGTAACAATGATAAAAGATCTCTTATAAGTAAAATACTGGTTGAAAAAAATTAGATAAAAATTAAAACGGTCCATGGATTTTAGATTTCTGTTGAATTTGTTTAAGATTGTTGTTTCTCAATCCTAGACATTCATCCTTCACTGAAGCGCAAATCGCGCTCTCGACGCTCCACAAACAAATCTGTTGCCGTAATGGAAACACACACACCGATGTCCTTCCGCCCGTTCGTCAAAATCGAACGCACGTCCTATCACGATTCACTGCAAAGTCATCTGTTTCCTGCGGGAAGGAAGCAGGAGCGAGCGAATTCCAACCCAAGATCACGCCTTCTGCTCTTGGCTGACGTTCAACGGGTCCGCCGGAAAGTTATTCCGCAACCGCAAGATGCACTTTTGACGGGTCAGCAGGGGCAAAGGGCCACCGGTAACGGCCAACGAAGAAGTAAACCCGTTTTTGAAACCGAACCCACGTTGGGGCCGCGTCCATCGTGCGCAGGCACAGCCAGCTGGTAAATATTTAATTAAAGTCCATACCTTCAAGGATCGTGCCATTGGCTCCTTGGTGTCTTGGGGGGGGTGGGATGGGAGAGGAGGAGGGGGGGAGGATAGGGGCGTTTCGAGAGAAAAGTCCCACGTGACCACTTTAGGGCCAGTGTGGTTTAATGCCAGCCCGTTCGCTGGGGATTCGGTCGGTCGGTGAGTCCCGGGGAGTGGAGATGCAACTTCTGAACGATCGACTTTGGCCATCGTTTAGTGCTGTAGCTTTTAATCTATTGGATTTGCTCTTCCCTGGCATCGTGGCTCCGCTCACGCTGGGCGCCAGCTCAGCAGGACATGGACGTGTACTCCTCTCAGGACACGGACTCTCACGATAGGCCCCAACAGGGGCATAAATCAGTTTGCGAGAATGAAGCTCACAAATAACCATTTATTATTGAACTTCCTCCGGAGGCGCCTTCTGTCCGTGTGGGTATGTGTGTGTGTGCGTGTGTGTGTTTGTGTGTGCGTAATGCACCACATGAATCCGAACTGCACACATACTGCCCCTCTCCCACCTCTCTCCTCTCCCCTCTCTGACCGACCCAGCGCCCACACGCGGTGGAAACTTTCTTGTCCATGTGTGATTGGGAAATAAAATATGCCTTGTGGGCTCCCGGGCAGAGGTTGGCGCAAGCTGGCCCAGTGGCGTGCGGTTCGCACAGAAACTACGAGGAAGTTCGCAAACCACTGGAATTGTCACACCGGAATGTGGGTTGCTTACACACACACACACACATCCACAGCGAGTTGTGATTTGGAGCGCTTTAGCTAATGTCTTTAGCACCGGAAGCCAACGGGGTGCGGGGGCATTGGGTGCGGGGTTTGTAATGTGCAAATAACCATGATGGAATGGGCTGGTTACTTAGGGGCTTTGATGGCTTCAGGTGTTTTTGGAGTGGAATCGATCGAGCGCTTTAATTTTTGCCGTCTGGAAAATCATTTATGCAAACATGGAAAAACAAACATCATTCATTAAAATGTAAACAAACATTGTTGTAATCATATGAAGCAACAACGGAAACGGTTTTAAAATTGTTCATAATGTGCTTTGTACTCACAAAAAAATCGTTTCATAGTTCTCAATTATAGCAAAGATTTTATGTTTTTACAAGAGTATTAAATAAGAAAAATTCCAAAAGGGAGTCTGATTTTTGAAATTCAAGTGACGCACTACAGAAAGAACTTTATTAATCGGAACGAAACAAGAAAGCACCTAAATTAAAGCTCCAAAATAGAGCGCTCTTCATATGTATTTATGGTTGAATTATTTAAATAATAAACAGGAAAACTTTCCCATCTTTCGTAAGTTTACATCGTAAGTTTACATCGTAAGTTAAATCATGCACACAGTGGTAAAGGTTGCTTTATTCAATTAAATCATACAAAGCTTCTGAGGAGGAAAAAGACACTTTCGACGAGAAACATTATGTTCTTAAAAACGACCAAAAACAAACCAAAGCTTCTCACACCATCAATCACTTGGTGAACTTGCTCAACTTTACAGCCACTTCGAAAATGCTGCTACCTCACTTTTCGTGCGTCTTTCGGAAAACAAATCAGCCAACTAAGCTAATTATCTGCCCACACTAGGACCACCGAAAAGTTGTCGAAATGAGTTCCGTTGCCAGACACCAACAAATGGCCCCATCGCCGAAACCCAAACACACACACACACCCCGCACCGAAGCTGACCATTTGGCAAAGTTTCCATTTTTTAACGACAGAACGACACGGCGAAACGGCGACAAATAAAACCATCCACCCGGCGTCACCTGCAGCAAAAATCATTTTCCCCGAGTCTTTTGCCTGACTTTGTTTCCTTTTGCTCACGCAATTATTATTGTAGAACAAAATGTACAACAACCGATAATAAATCACGAACTTTCACAATAAAAAAATCCCACCCGTCGCTCATGGCGCTCGTCCCCGGGCGGGGAGGTCTAGCTCCCCACGAGTGGTCCTTTTTCTTGGGCACATTCTTGGCGACGTTCTTGGAGAAAGCGATGCAACGAGGGACACAAAAAAAAAGAGTCGAGAAGGAAAAAAAAACTCACCACCCACACCCACAACACCCGGGTTTCGCAAGACACACGCGCCACTCGCGGACACATAATCCAAGCGGAAGCGAGTTCTTTTACCTTCCTTTTCCCGGGTGCGCCGGGAATGCGTAAATCTTGTGCTGGCAAAAGCAAAATTATTAATAATCTTCGCAGTGTCGCCTTTCTTTCGTTTTTGATTTCATTGCGCTCGGGCGGCAGGGGGTGCCGAGTGTTTCCTTCTTTTTTTTCTTTTCGAGCGCCTCTGCTCGAGTGGATTCCGACGTTCCGACGCTTCCGTTTCATCGTCCTCTCGGTGCGATTCCTATTTACCTTTTGCGTTTGAAACTGGAACTGGAAGCGGGAAAGGAAACCGTTCCGTTTGCGTTTGTTCTGCGTTCTTCGCCTGACAAATGCTGCTACCGAATGCTGCTAGTTTTTCCTCGCAGCCAGGGGAAAGCGGGTTCCGTCTACCGAGGCAGGGTTGCGTACCAGTTCACAGCTCTGATGAGCTCATTTGAAATGTAAATATTGTTAAATTTATGATAATGTGACTTCGCTCGGTGCGCTCGGTTCCGCAAACCCCGCAAACGGTCCGGGGGAGGCTTTCACTTTCGCGTTCGCTCGCACCGTCGAAGAAATGATGATTTGACCGCGATTTTTCTTGAAGCTTTTTTCCTCGCGCTCCCGCGTGGGACGTCCTCAACAAAGCGCAGGGACGTTTCGTGCTTCCCTTTTCGGGTTGCTTTTCACTTTCATCGTCGAACCGTTCGTTTGCTTGCTTCGATTCGTCGTAGCTAAGGGTCGTTTTTCTGCACCAATGATGCGGCGGGAGTTTGGCCGTCGGTGCCGAATCACTTCCGATTGTGATTCTGCTATGAGCAGCTGTAGCAGCAGCAGCCGCGCTCGCTATGTAACGTACACCAGTGTTTTTTGCGCGGGGATGTTCGGGAGAAGATAATAAACAAAAACAAACTCCAGAAGCCCGGGAAAACAAATGCCCGTCCGGAAATGTGGGAGGGAGAGGGGGGCGTGTCACGTGTAGCGCGGAAGCCAAGGTCGGAAGAAAGTGAAAGCCGGAACCGAAACCGCCATGATGAATATTATGAACCCGGAGGATTTGTTGCGAATGTTTTCGCGATCACGATGAACATGATGATGATGATGATGATGATGATAATGGTGGTGGTGGTGGTGGTGGTACTCTTGCAAGCTTGAATTATATTCTGCTCCTTAAAGCACACAATACACAGAGAGAGGGAGAGAAAGTGAGACGGCTTTTCAAGTTCCTTTCGGTGCCAGATTTTGCAACAAATCTTCCCCGGTTTGGTTGTTGTTGCGTCGTTGTAAGCACCCAGGTTAAATTAGAAGGCAGGAGAGTTGAGTTGAGAAATGGGTTTTTTTGTTTGTGTGTGTGTGTGTGTGTGTGTGATGTCACCGGCACAAGTGGCAATAAGGTTGCTCGACATTCACGCCAGTGTTACCATTAGATTCGCAGCCAATGGTTTGCTGTTTTCTTTTTTAGCGACATTTTTTTTTCGAGACGCGAACGCGAAGAAAAGTGTCTTATGTTTATTCCAATTTGCCATTCAGACAATCAGACGTCATTAACGATTTCCTGTGCAATGTACGAATGAGATTATTCATACGAAAAGCCGAGCACGATGGCACGGCAAATGTAATATTAACTGCGCTGAATTGATTGATGTTAGGAGAGCTTGTTTTAGCCTTTCAGCTTTAAGAGAGGCTTCGAGGCTTGTAGCGTGAAGCGGTGGAAAATGCTAAGCAAAAAGTAAAGCTCCCGATCCGAACAAACGGACGCAAAAGCACCCGAAATCAATCCCATCGAAAGCGATGTGAATCCTGTTTGCCCTCGGGGAGATCACACGTTGAGTGGGATCTGTCTCTCGTTTGCTTCCTACAAATTCATCTCCTCATCCACGTACCGGGGCTTGCCGAAACTGGACCAATTTTTGATGACTGTTTCAACCGGGTGTGGGTTTTTGCTTCGTTAGTCCGTCCACTTCCGAAGCGCCACTGGAGTGAGCGCTGCATTTTCCCGGATTGAACTAATCGGGCAGCAAATGGGAATGCATTGGGCGAGATGAAAAAAAGCGCACTCCAATTTGCGGGTTTGATATGGAACGTACGAAAAAAGAAAAACGAAACGAAAAGAGATGAAATCAATTTGATCGTTGTTTGGAAAAATGATACCACCGTGTCACGATGCCATTTTTTGTGTGACGAACGCCACTGGCTGGTAAATAATCAGTCAGCCTAATGGCGTGCAAATGGCGATTTTAAGGAGATGGCAGAGATTGTAGATCAAAGCTGATGTTGTTTCTGTTTCTGATTGATGGAATCAGAGTCTGGTCAGTTTTCAATACGCGATAGAGAAGGGCACGGAACGAGTGTGAGTGCATTAAAATTAGTTACTTAGCAGTGCATTTCGGTGGAGCTTTATTCGATAAGAGCCGAATGGAGATGGACGAATGAACATTCGTGTTGGCGGTTTCCAATAGAAGGCTCTGCTTTTTAATGGATGTTTCTTGGATGCGCCAACTTTGATGTCTAAGCAGAACGAATTGAGTTAACCAGGTCAATAATCAAGCGTCGGACAGGTGGAAAGCATCGTTTGAAAACGACAAAAATTTCCAAAAACAGTTGAAGGTTTGCAATTCTGTCCTCTTGATTGGAAAATTTGGATTTTAAAAATAAAAAGCGATGCTTACATTGAATTAAATTTTTCAGCATCATATTAACGTAAATATGAAATTGTTTATCAAAATGACTATTTGTTTGTTTTGCCCAATCAGCCAAAATGTCGATCGAGAATATTTGAATAATCTCGCAAACCTTCGCAACCCGTTCGGAAGCATTTCCTAATTTGTTTCCGTCTTGAAGTGTGCTTATCATACAAAATGGCGCATCCCAAATTAAAGCAACATCATTTCAACCCCTTTAGCTTATGGGGCTACAAATCGAAAACTCTTGATCTCCTCTCCCACGCGCCGGTTGGCATGGTCGGTCGAAAAATCGTTCGTCAGCTATTTCCTGCAATCTGTCGCACTTGAATTCATTAGCCATTCGCACGCACACGACCAGCTTGATGGCAAACGAAAGCAACACAACGGTGGCAGCAGCAGTAAAAAAAACCTCTATCCCGTTTTGAAAACTTTGTCACTTGTCACGAGTCCCACCTCAGCTACCCCCTTTTCCGGGGCTTGGACGCCAGAGAACGGGGCGTGAAAAACTTGTGGCCCGAAGCCCGGCAGGTGGCCTGACACTTTCTGCCAGCAAATTTTTGAACAAACACACACACACACACACACACCTCGTGGCAGATCATTCGTGGTAGGGCCCTCTGTTGCCCCTCCCGTTGGGTGGTGGGTGGGTGGCTGTCGAAATATTTCCGCCCTCAAATCGGTCGCACGGTTTGATGCGAGAGGAATTTAACGAGCCATCGTGGCATGGTTTTTGGGCAAGAAGAACCGAGCGTGTGCGAGCAAACCTTTACGACAGGTTGTGGTTTTCCAGAGAGAAGGAGAGAGCAAGAAAGAAAGAAAGAGAGAGAGAGAGAGAGAAGAAGAGCGAGACCGTTTTGAAGGTCCGTAATTTTTCCGGTGTGGGCTTCGGTGGGCTTTTTCGGTGGTTTTGATGCCATGTCGCTCCTTTGGCGTCACCATTCGATGGAAAGTAACGACATTGAAGACGACGTCGATGGTGGTGGCGGTGATGATGATGGTGATGATGATGGAACCTACGGACGATAAAGTTTGGTCACGACGCAGAGAGGGAGGTGGAAAATGTAAATACATTTTAAGTGGGTGACTGCGCCATCGTCCACCACCGGTCGGGTGTCGTTCACAACGCTGGTACAATGGAATGTTAATGAGAAACTTCACGTGCCTTGTTTTTCTCCCAGCTCTTCTCACCCCCAGGAACCTCCTCCTCCCTGATTTCGAAGGACCAATACGGTGCAGATGGTCAACCAGGCTCTCGGCACTGACAGAGTGTCAATGACCATCACGGTTGGCCCATGGCAAGCTTCCGAACTCAAGCCTCGGGCTTAACTCCCAAACTTCGTAATAATTGAATTGATCCGCGGCGTGGAAAAAACCGACCAAAACAAAAAAAAGCACCACCGAGGGGTGGGTATTTTCACTTTAAAAATATGCCACACGCTCCCAGGAGACGGTGGATAACGATTAGGAGAACCTCACGCAGTTAAAAAGTCGTGAGACTATGCCGAGAAAGTTGTTCTTTTTTTTCGGATGACATAACGCATACAAAATTGATATACTAGGATGGTGTGTGTATGAGTGTTTTGTTGGAAAAAAAAATTACGAACCCGGCGGGAACAACAACAAACAACAAGAAGCAAACTCATAAATGATGAATCAATATCCGTTTCGCGTAAAGTGGGCCGAAGCTTTTAAGCAATCATTGTACTGAGGATGGCGACTTTCTTCAAACAAACACTCTTGGGAGCAGGGGTGTCAAACTTGGAATATCAGGTGAAGGAAATTTTTTCTAAGGAATACTTTTTCTAGTACCTCAGGTTTTTCTTAGTTCATTTCATTTGTTCTGCTTGCTTCATTTCAGAAGAAAAACAAATGTATTCGATAATATTTGTAATTTAATTTTAATTTGAATTAATGTATTTTTTTCTCACATATTTAGTCATAACATACAGGTAATTATTGATGGATGATGATTTATCGCAATAAAAATACATAGCATCGTATGTTATACAAAATGCTCTTAAGCAGAAAAGTGAAAAACTCATCCTTTTTGCCTGACGTCGTCTGACACTCCTGAACAGAGAAAATACATACCACCTGGAGAAAGTGCACACTTACTGGCGACGAACAAAGAACCCATCGCAGTAAGATCCAGGAGTTACTTCTGAAGCCCAAAAACGCCCGACCCCGGCAGGATGTGTTATGTTTCACCTTTTGAAATAATAATGTTTGATTGCTTTCCACTATTGGAGGTGCTGGGGAGGCTTTCTTTACGCCGGCACAACTAGCTGCCATCGTGGAGGGAAGGGACGCGAGCAATCGAAGACACATAAAAGTACCATTTTCACCACTTTCACCGTACACCCAATCGGTCGCCACGAGCGCGGGACACTTTGCTTCACACGTGAATAAACTCGAACGCGAGAACGGTTTCTTTGCGCTTTTCCGCCCGATGCACACGGGAGGCACGAAAAACGGCCCCGGACAGGACGCACACACGCGTTTCACGTGCGATTTTTCGATCAAACATGCTTTTAGAAGAGTGATCATCGAAAGAGGAAAACAAAATGGCAAGAAAACGACGGCGACCCGGATCGCAAAGTGTATCTTCTCAATATTGATCTCAATCCCGGGCGTTTTTTTTTTTGTGCGCGATATTGGCCCGTGGGATTGAAACATCGCTTCGAGGCAACCCTTTCGGGCGAGGGTAAACACAAAATACGGCAAAGTGTTAGTCGGTACGGCACGCTTCCACTCGATTTGGCTTGCGAAACACGGGAAGCCGTGGGGAGCCTTACTTCAACGCCGATGGTACCGTTGATGGCAATCTGGTTCACGTTCCGTCGATGAGTTTATGGTGTTGCGTAGCTACGACGCGTGGTTTTGAGCGGCCGTTGGTTGCTTAGATTTAAGTAAACACATATCCACACCAGGAAGAGTTCTTACTTCAAACGTACAAAATGAGGCGTATTTAATCTTTTTTTTTCCTTTCGAGAAAGAAAACTTTGCCACGACTTTCTGTGAGTTGATTTTCGGCTCACTTATAAATATTTTATAGCGACCGTAAAAGAGTTTCAATATATGCTGCTCGATCCCGCCCGTAGTGGCGTCGATATTAAATAAGTTTTTGCTTTTAGCGACACCTTCAGCTGCACCACCGGTGTGTGTGAGCATTATTTGGCGAAGGTAAGGATTTTTCCGCCGTTGTTTCGTATTTTCTTTAAAGCCCACCTCCTCCTCAACAGCCCCGGGAAGCATTCATCCGCATCGAACGATGTAAGCCAACAAATGGGAATGGGTAAGTA
Source organism: Anopheles farauti No. 4 (assembly GCA_000956215.1). Taxonomy (NCBI): domain Eukaryota; kingdom Metazoa; phylum Arthropoda; class Insecta; order Diptera; family Culicidae; genus Anopheles; species Anopheles farauti No. 4. The sequence continues at coordinate 4,752 of JXWZ01002459.1, read as the reverse complement.
AACGGTAGCTTCACTCGCGCACCATCGGATGATGGTGCTGCCTCGTTTCGGCTTCTTCTGCCTCCTGAATGATTTTATTAAGGTTAAACTTTTATAAATCCACCATTTTATACTTACACCTCACTGCACCGGAAACACCTACCCGGGGGGGTGGGAAATAAAATGCACGATATACGACAATTTTCAATATCAAGTACTTATCTGTTTACGTCGATCGGTGGGATTTGATGCGCTTGCCGGGAGATTTTTTTGTTTTTTTTTTTGTGGCACGCTAAGGACGAGCTTACAGCGGAGTCCTTTGTCGCGATTGGTGAGCAGTTGTGTGGGTGAGCGAAAGAAGCACCAAACGCTTAGCCGATTGCTCCGAGTGAGAGAACGAGAAAGAGCAGAAGCCAAACGCGCTAAAATGATTGTCATAACAGTATATTTTAATACATTCATCTTTTTTCTTGTGGCCGTGATTTTTCTTCAATGAATTTATGCTACATTTTGAGCGATTTTTTGTTGTCTTGTTGCGTATGCATACGTGTCGGTGGGCGTTGGTGTAATAAAACCGAAACACTTTTGTGTGCAACCGGGCGAAGCATACATTCAGGCGTTTCATGCGCTGGGTTGTAAAAATTGGTACGCGTGGGCGAGAGTTTGTTTTGAGTGATTACTTTCACTCAAGAAATCGAGGAGCGAAGGATCAACGCAACGCAACGTTTGCGTTCGGTGCCGTGAACTTCGTTTCGTTCGCCGTCGTTTGCCGTTGCCGCTTGTCTGGCCGGGCCGGGAATGGTTGTCGAGAAAAATAGACCGCCCCGTGCGCTTCGTAAGTGAAGCGTGAGAAAAGGAGGAAACGACTTTACGCTCCAGCCGGCGCTCGTCTATTTCGGAAATTGGATCGCCGCTTTTACTGCTCCCGGTGCGTTGGTGATGCTGGTGATGCCGCACACGAGCTCAATAAATCAATCAAACGTACTAAATTTGGCATAATCTCGAGCGAGCTTTACTGCAATCACTGCGGCCGCGGCGGGTGTTGTTTAAAGACCAAACCTGTTGTTACAGTTTGAGGCGTTGGGGGAGAGCAAAAAATGAATGGAAAGGATTAATGAACTGTTATATCGAAAGCATGCAGGTGTTCATGTTGTTAGCAAGTTTTCTTATTCTATTGTAATAAATAGCACACAATCACTTCATAATGAAAACCCCATTTTTGGATGTGGATTGAAGACATTTTATGTTCGTATTGGATTTGATTGCATCCTACTTTCCAGTGGCATATCCGTTGCTAATTGGAAGCTTCATCAAACTTTAATTTTGCTCAATCAAATCCGTTCGTGTGAGTGACGTTGAAGGGAGGTTTTTTTTCACGTAGTAAGTTCATTAAAATGTCAATAATCCTTTCGCCCATATGCACCGCTGCCAAATGATTGATGCGAGGAAGCTGTACTTGCGAATGAATGGATTTAATTCTATTGCCTACGTGCCTGCGCGGGGCTGGTGCAATTAACAGCTGGCTTGGGTACGTTCCGGGGTAGTGGATGTGTATCAATCTTTATCGAATTATTATGTTTCTCCATATGTGCGCACTGTAATAAGTGAGCCTGAACTTGATCGAATGGTTAAATTCGATAATCGATGCATATTGACGCATCTCGTGTCTGCTGGGGAATTATTTTCCAGCATTGGCAAACATTTTTTATGCATTTTTGTGGCCTTTTTTTCTTGCTCACTAGCACTTGAACGCCTGGAAGCTAGCGTATAATTGTTCACCGACGGAACACGTACGTACACGTACAGCCCGATAGAACCAGCCCGGGCCCGGTGCACGAATAAATCGAGCCGAGATTCCGGTCGTACGAGTCCGTGCCGTGTGTTTCAATGCTCGTGCCAGAAGTGCCGGGCGATAGGACAGTTCTAGTGTGAGGAAAACAGGAACTGAGCTTTTCCCTGAAGGCTTATAAACCTACCGGTGCTGGTGGAACTATCACGGCCCGGGCCCGTAGAAACTGTTGTCGTGCATCGATTCATCGTTCCGATGGAGAAGGATTAAGCAGCGACCGATTTGTGAGCGAAAGGCGCTGGATTATTTTGCCTGCAAATGTGGGTGGAAGAGCGGAAAAAACGGCAGAAAAAAAACGAACACCACTGGCCCGCAGCGGGGACGACATAATCGAAATCCAAACTTGGCGAATCAGAGAAACATGCTTACGGGAAAGGGGGAAAAACGCAGAAGCGTGACGAAAAACCTACCAACAGCCGGGCCCAGCAGCAACAAAACATCCACGTGCAATCGATCAATTTGACAGAGTGTTGATTGTGTATTCATACGAATCTGCATGTCGAACGTCACCGCCACCGGGTATGCTGCGGAAAAATGGACACCAGTTTATGCTCGCCGGCACGAACCTTTTCGCGCTGATGCGTGGAGCATGGATGCGTGTTTTTTTTCCTCCCTTTTTGACTGCCTTTGCTCAAAGCGCACCGTCAAGACTTCGGATGGATGAGGATGAGGTTCATTGCCAGCCAGAAAACATGGCCCGAACTCGTCTTTGGTAGCTTATCAACCGAAAATGTTGTTTTCGTTTATTTTTCTTGCAGCAAGGGCGACGCAAGGATACAAGAATGGTGTGGGATTAGGTGAAATGTTAAAAGAGAAAAAAAAAGAGAAAAGAAAAAAAATATGAACATGATGTTTACCGTTTTTGGAAAATTGTTGTTATTATGTTACATTTAATGCGAGTTGAACCGTCCTGAATAATTGGAAAATTGATTTTTTTTAAATTTATGATACTAGCTTTGAAAACAGTAAAAGGCAGTTTGGGCGTTGGAGTAGCAGTAAACAAAAATGTGCGTACTTTCAGGCGATTATTTAAAAGCACAACAAGTAGCATGAACATAAATTGAGTAACTCGTACTCGGAGGTACCTTTCGTACTATACCAAACACAGCCTAAAAACCACCCTTCTTCAAACTTCAACCATTAATGCCAATAATTCCAGCATGTGGAATTGCATAAAGTGATGAATAAATTTTATCATCCCTTTCATTGCCACTTTCAAGTGGCTCTTCGAACGAATGTTTACTCACGTTGTTCTCCCATCACGCTTCGGGATAAACCTGTCAATTGGATGGATTTCCTTGTCGTTGCATTTTTTTTTCTCCGTACGCCCCTCCTGGTGGAAAACGTTAAAACTCCACTCTGGAATGGTTATTTTCCAGATCCGTGCGTCACTCGTGAAAGCGAGCGTAAATTCGCAGTGACGAAATAAAGATATTCAATTTTCAGCGCTACTTTCGACCAGCCATCGCCACCATCACCACCACCACCGTTTTCTTCATCACAACGGCTGTCAGTGGAGCCTATGCGCCTACTCAGATTCTTTTTCATGCGGAAATAAAACATTGCCTTACGTGCGAAAATATAACACAGATGGTTAAGCATGTGCGTACGACGGTGTTCGAGCGTGTTCCCGTGCTAAGCGCAAAAGTCAAGAATTTGTCACCCAAATTTGTCGTGTTTCGTGACGAGGGGCTGCCAAGGTTGCCTATTTCATGCACTAGCACCACCAGAAGAGACATCGACCGATGCGGTACGAATTTTAGAAATGTTGAAATCTTTCCCTTCTTGCACACGTGCGGAAAGTTCTGTGGCTTTGGGGCAATCGATCATTTCAATAAATCAGAAGTGACAAAATTATTCTCCTTTTTTTTCTGCTACCCTCTGCTCGGTTGGAATAAAAATACCGAAAAAAAGCTCATCAATCCCAACGCCGCTGGCAAAAGTCCGCCACCATCGCACTCCACCCATCGGAACGGGGAAGGGGGCCTATTTTATTATGGGGAAGAATTCTATGTATGAGAGAACATTCTTAGAATTCCTCGGTACGGAAACGAGCGTGTCCGATCGACAATGTGTACACACCACCGGCACGACGGTTTCCATTTTTCGGTCGCTTTGATTGATTAATAGGGGGCCAAAGTGATTCTGTGGGTGAGTGCAGAAAAGGAAAAAAATATGTGTCCTTGCTACCTTCCGGTTGGGTCGCTGCTTCCCCATACGAGCATGCATGTGTATGTTGGGGGTGAATTTTGAAATTTTCATTTAATTTCTGTCAAATGAGGGATTACGACTCCCACCCAATCGAGGCACAATCCTAGCGCGGGGAAGGTTACGCTTTTATGACATACCCGGCACTTACAAATTTCGTAGCGGATCATTTGTAATTTCAGCCTTCAGCCAGGGCAGGGAACAGGAAGTGATGAGGAACTGAGTGGCCCCCTTTCCGGGTGCTTGGGTTTATTTTTATTTCTTTCCGAACTCAACAAGGCACGAAATGCGCTACAAACGGTTTTCGGGATTTCGATCTCTAGCCTCGGCCTCCGCAGGGCAGGGCCTCTTGGCAGGGCCAAAGTCAATCCATCATCCCGGCAGAATCCAATATATATATGTGTGTAAGCTACGGCGTACAAGATGGAAAGGTTTCTCATTCTTCATAAAGCACACGCGCACAATCCTCTGCTTTCGTGTTCGTGGCAGCAATTTATCAACGCATATTTCATTCTCACATTCTTCTCCTCCATCGCCTGCTGCTGCGCCGAGTGGAATGGAGAAGGAATTTCCATTTTTCCGCCCGAGATTATTGCGCTTCATCTCGGGCGGGATTGCGTACGCGAGCGTAAGCATTCCGGAAGCAACAAGCAACACCGGAACACCCTCCCGCGAGCGGGGCAATATTATTATTATTACTACTATTATTATCATCG
>JXWZ01002457.1:0-16477 GCA_000956215.1 Anopheles farauti No. 4 | reverse complement strand
TACATAAAACTACACCCTTCCAATGTCTTGAGGAGGTTTCAGGATTTTATTTCCTAATTAAGAGTCGGTAACTACAACCCATGTGTCAAAGTCTCGAGAACCTATTCATTTTTACGTCTATTGTGTACCTCCAATGCCAAATCTGGTGTCCAAAAACGCTCCGATCCACAGTCAGAATGCGTTCAATTAAATTAGACTGATTTCGAAAAAAAATCGACAACCATAAAAAAGGTTAGTTGTCGTTCGGATTGCGATACTCTTTGTTCGTTTTATCTGCATGCCGAGCTGATGCAAACCGGGCGTATGCGAAAGTGAAACGGGCCGAGAAAGTATTAGGCTCCAAAATGTTGGCCGACACGTGGCAAGCGAACCAGTCGATGGAAACCAATACAGCAGCTCGCCCGAAACGAAATCTACAGCCTAAAATTCAATCATAATAACGCTCCGTGCAGAACAATAGAAATGAGGGTTTTCCCCCATTTCGGCCCGGTTCAGCTAAACCCTTCCGTTCGTCGTTTCACAATGACATCTGTCGAACGGAACGTCAATCAGGAAACTGTTCCAGAACTGGGGAAGCCACAACGATAATGCTAATTTTAATTAATTTCTCTCCAACCGTTCACCTCATTGCGGACGATAAACGTTGCCTGAATGCTTTCTCGTTCGGTCACCTCTAATTAAACGCCCTGCTTGGGCAACGTATCGTATGAGTGTGTTTGGTAAGACACCCGTCGCTGGAATTGATTGCTGTTTGAAATCAGTGAAATGACTTTTTTTTTCATTACCAATGTCGAGCGAACGAGCGAGCATGACAAAGTGCACCTGCCTCGAAAGGAACATGACGTATGTTTGCATACATAAAACATCAGATGCAATCACTTGCCGGCCAGCCAGTTTTGGTGAATTTTGCAGCCAAATTTCGGATGTGGAGATTAAATTGGATTTAAAAAACATGTTGACTTCTTACTATTGGACGGTAGTTCGGAATACAACTTCGTAACAATCGGTTGTATTAAGTTACAAAGTCAATTGTTGCAAGTTCTTTTACACCACTAAGGACTCCAACAATAATGTTTAATGTAAACGATTCGCAGCCGTCCATCCACTTCTGCGAAGCCATACAAATCGAACAGTTCGAAGCGTCGGTCCACACACACATATTCTCTTTTAGTCTAAGTTCGCTTTTTTTTTGCTTACCCAAAACCACGCTCGTGCCGTCTGCAAAGTGCACTGTAGCAGTAATATCAGTAAGTGGATTCCATCAATGGTTGCACATAATCCCAGCTTACATCATGGCTAAGTAAATGGGCTCTTTATTTTGCAACAACTGCTCCTCACAAATCGCACTAATTGATTGATGGAGACGCCCGGTACGCCGAAGGTGGCGCGGGCTTAAACGATACTACAGGAGCCGGGCCATTTTTATAACATAATCATAACGAATTTCATAAATTGATCTATTAACGAGTCCATTTCTCTCTAAAGGTCACTCTTATCACCTACTAGCCCATTTGAATATTTTACTACCGGGAGGTTCAGCCCGGCGAGAGAGAGCGTACTCCCCGATGGGTTTTTCAATGGCCCGACTTTTCAATAATCCATCGGAAGATAAAAACACCATCCGCTTCATGCTTCTTTTCCAGCTCTAGTAGACCCACTGGAGGCAACTCGAAGCAGCAAAAAAAAAAACGCGGTGTAATAAAATCATGCCTCCCTTTGCGTCTTATGAACACGTTTCCCTCGTTTCGCAGCCGTGCGATTGAGCGATTGTCTTTGTTTTCTTCTCGCCCGCACACCCCGACACTGTGCAGAAGCACGGGCTACCCAGGGAAGCCGGCCGGTTATATTGTTTTCCGATAGCTACAGTCCTCCTCCACCACCCAACGCCCACGTGGGTCGTGAAAAATTCTCGTAACGCAACCCGCCGAAACTCGGTGTAAAACACTTTTCAACTAGCCTGGCCGAACGTTTGTTGGGCGAAAAAATTTCCCCAACACATTATTGCTCCCATCACCATTCGAAGTAGGTGAAAACTTGGGCGGTGAGCGGGCGCCGTTTTTTTTCTATTTCGCTTTTAAATAAAAGAAACCGAACAGTCATGGTTTTAGATGGATGCGTGTGCTTGTGGGCTGGTGGGTGTGCAGGCACGCTGTTTTTCCCCCTCTTCCGGCACACAGGTTCGCACATTTGATTTTATTTCCTATCGTTTGATTTTATTTTATTTTTATAGGCCAAAGTGCGAATGGAATGTACACCGACGCATTTTCTAGGCCATAAGTTTGGTTGCGCGTATAGCAAGGCCAGGGGCCGATGAGATTGGCTTATAGCTTCGAAAAATGAAACATTTTATTTCCGGCGCGTCCCAAATCGGTCATTCGTGCGATATGGGATTGTGTTTTATCTGTACTTTTGTGCTTTTTTGTTACTGCCTGCGTGGGTCTGTGTGTGTCTTCGATTCGAGAGTGAAACTATTTAATTTACGCCAATGTAATGATTCGCTCCGATAATTCCCCGGCGTCTAATGTATTTTATGATAGTAACATATTTGATACCCACACACACTATGTCCAGAAGCCGTGGAAATAATGATAATCGATACCGAAGTCTTCTACATATCGATGGCAGTAGCGTCAGACATTCTTTTCAGGGAAAACAACCATAATCGATACCGATTTTAGCTCATCGTGGGGTAATTTTACCAACGAAAACAAGTATAAAAATACAAAAAAGGGTTCCTTTCAATCGTAAATCATTATGTACTCTCTGCGAATTTCCACTGAAACAGGAATGGAACATCGTTGGATGAATGGCTCAAGTTTGGGCAATTCACAAAACGCTCATCCGAAGCCACACAAATAAAAGCCGATCAAAGCGAACGCCATAGCAATGGATCGATTGAAGACGTGTCTATTCTAAGTAACAGATGCTTTACGACGCTACTCTATGCGTCTGCGTTTGCCCTTGAGATACCATTTAGTCGATTTGTCCAACAGACTAGATTCGTATAAATCACCATGGCAACGCACACACACACACCCTCCTGTCCGTGTCCCAACAGCGCTGGGTGATCGAAAAATCCTTCCGGCACCACCGGTTTGCGAAATCGAAATGAATTCGCACAGGAAGTAATTACTTCAAGACGATAAATATTTAGCGTTCCGCCCTCGCCCTTCGAGCGAACGTTTCTTACGCATTCCCCGCTCACAAGTTTCCGTACGCTTCCGGTCCGGAGTAGTGAAGTTCTCGGCCATTGCGCTGCGCCTCCACCGGGAAGCGTGTTGTGTTGTGTCTGTTTGAGTTTCTCATCAGCCGGCAGCAACAAGCCTGCCCCGGTTGTAAACGGTGTGGAAATGGGCCCACTGCCTGGTTGAGTAAATATCGCACACCGAGCGTGGTGTGGAACAACGGCAAACGCGGCCAGCAAAACAACGCAACGCCACGCAACATTAAATTATACAAAGAAAAAGAGGATTCCGTCGGGTTGGGCGAAAAAAAACAAAACGCCTCAGAAGTGGATCGTTTTTATTTTTCCTCCAGTGTGTTGCAGGCTTTTTCCGGATGATGTTATTCGCTACTTACTTCCGTGAAACGGTGCGCTTGAGTTTTCCTCATTTCCTTCCACCAAAGCCGGTGCCGCCGCCACCGGTGCATTGTCAAAAGATGGCGCGTATGAAAGATGTGTTGATCAAATATACACCCTCCCCCACCGTTGTCGCAGGTGGCATAGCAAAAAGAGCATTGAAGCCAGCGCGAAACTGACGCCAACAGCTTGGCCGGAAAACGGCGAAAAGGAAGACCGAAAGAGGGCGAACGATCGTGCCGTTTTCTTCCATCCCGTGTCTGTTTATCCTATCTTTTTACGAGTGAATGTTACACTCTTGTTTCATCCATTCGGTAAGTACGGTACGGAAACCGGAAGTCCAGAAGCACACGGCGCCATGAGCGCCAAGCAGCGTTTGTTTGTCGTGGAAAATTTGTTGCGAAATAATTTTCCTAAACGAGCCAAATATTTACATTGCGTCTTACGTGTGCGTACGTTTCGATGCAGATCCTTACAAAGATGCATTCGTTCGAAAGCCGACCGCCGGGTCAATAATGATATTAAATGCTTAAAACATTATGACCACCCTCCCCGTCCAACAGCCCTGGTAAACCGGCTTCCGGGCATTTCGGACTCATTCATTATGGATGTACTATCATCATTTTCTTTCAGCTCCCTTGCTCCCTGACCCTTGCGTGACCCTCCTTCTGCCAATATAACAATGTCCCGCCACCTCCCTGACCCATCATCATTAATCGAGATCGCCCGTGGCAGATAATATGGTCGGTACGGTGCCGAAGAAGTGCCATTTTCAAAATAATCAATCCTCAAAAGCCGGCATTCTCTCGATTGATCGAATCCGTGATGGTTTCGGGCCATTCCCGTATCCCATTTATCCTGCTGCTATGTGTATATATGTGTGTGTCTGTGTGTGTGTGTGTGTGGAAGCAACCCAGTGGAAATGTCCTCTTATCTTGGGTGAGAAACTAGCCTTTAATGGATTTACAGCCATTAGATCGATTTATGTCAGCGTTTATTTGCTTCGTTTCATTCGCCGCCGGAAATGGAGTGGCTGCATTTTGTGCCGTTAAGTTTGTCTTGTGTCGCTTGCATCCTGGGAAGGGGGTGGTGGGGGAAAGAGGGGATGGGAGAGTGGGGGCAAGAAAGCATTCACTGCAATATTACGCTTGCGTCTTGAAGTGCGGAGCCCTTAGCCCTCCACTCACCACTACGTAACGATGCCGCCTCCGGACAGGAAAGACAGTCGCTTGTCTCTTCATTTATTTTATTTACTAATGTCGTCGCAATCGCCAAAAGCTTCTTTTTTCGTTCGTCCTTCCTCAACGCAATGCTCAACTTCCGGTCGCTCATCCCGTTCGGAGAAGATCCCATCGGTGGTCGTTTAGTGAGAACTCTTTCAAACAATGCAATACAGGATACGCCGGAGCAATGCCCATTTCTTGCTTGGCGCTTTGCGCGGGTGGCTAAGACCTCGTTGCCGTTGACAGACGTTGAGGTAAACCGAAGCAGGATACGAACACGAACGGTTTCCACCATGGTCAACGTAACCTTTGCCAACCACACACTCACACACACACACACACGCGCGAACAGGAGGCCTCTTTCACCCGGTTGCCTCTCAGTGGACCGTTTAAGCGAATCATCCAGCGAGAACTCAGTAGCCACAGTAGTTGCCTCCCGTTCCCTCACCACTGCCCGCCAACCTTGTGCCTTCCGGTTGATTTATGGCAAAAAGTTTACAGCTTCGCTTGGCCGAAGCACCACTGTTTGTGCTGTTTACAGCCACCGTGCTCGACTAGGGCGAGGACGGGTTTAAGGGAGCCCATTGGACACAGAGTGGTTTGAAAGTTTTCAACAGCGGATAAGAAAATGGATTTGTCTCGTGGCAGTATCATGATTCTGTTGATTGCATTGCTTTGTGTTGTGTTTCGATTGTGAAGCCTCCCGTGGTGGGGATGGGGGACGGGGGACGGAGTTGGGGGTACCCACTTTTGTCGCTTCTGGCACGCCAGATAAACGGCACACAAAGGATATCGGGCGACACAGCAACGAGGATAAGCGCAAATCGCCACCGAACGTTCACACAAGCAAACAAAACTTCACCCGGAGAGGGAGATGGCTGGATGGATGGTTGGATGGATGGATGGAAAGTCCATTAAGAACTTTTCAATTGTTTAATGGGAGCAAAATTAGGCACCGGGTAGGCCAAATACAATGGCAAACAACGCGCGACCGCAAACCTGTTCCCGTCGCATGCATGGGCGCGAGCGAGTACAGCGTATGCCCACCCCATTCGGAGACCCACTGGAAATAGATAAATTGTTATTTATGGTAATTTAATGGCGTTTGATGTAAATCATTATGTTTCCACTGGTGCGGTGGGGTACGAATTGCGGCCTAGCGATTTTTTTGCTTTGTTTTTTTTTTGCCCAAAACCCGGGCCATTATGCGATACAGAGCTTGCTGAGTATAATTTGGCGCTGGTGTGTGTGTGTGTGTGTGTGTGTGTGTGTCGGAGTTTTTTTGCCCTTTCCTATCCTTTCCACTTTCACTTGCCTTAGTTCCTTCTTCAAAACAACGCTAGCGTCCGACAGAGTAAAACTAGGAAACCGAAAAGTCGAACCCGGTCGAAGTTCTCTGCTCTGCTGACTTCGCCGAGGCGTGTCTTTCGGTTTCTGTATCGCGGTGTCGGTATAAATCATTTGCAGCAGGAAGACTACCGAATCCGAATCCGACCACCACTGGAGGTGGAGAAAGTTGAAGTCGAAGATGCTTTTACGCCGCTTAGAAAGTGCACATGTTCTCCAAGCGCCCGTGTCGGTGTTTTTCCAGCCCTCGCCGCTGCAGGTTGTGTCTGGAGCAGCGGAACAAGATTTATGACTAAATAACCCCTCCGCCCACGGGGAAAAACTAGCTCCCGGTAGTCGGTCACCGGAAGGTGCAAAGTTGGGAATTTGCTGATACGGCGGGTTTTGATTTTTGTTTGCTGACGGTTGGCTGATTTACAAGAGTCACAACACAGCTTTTAACCCCCGGTACGATAACGGGCGATTTTGAGGCCGAACAGATACAACCCCCGTAGCTTGAGTAGTTTCCCGAGATCATAAAGCGAAGATAATTATATCGGAACGGAATTATGGGCGCTATAAATAGCTTGTTTTTGGAGCTGAAAACCTTGCTTTAAGCCAACTTTGGTGAGCACCGTTTAAAGGGAATGATTCTAGTTCCGTGCCGACCATTACTACACTCGTACCGTTCGTTCAGTTTACAGAAAACTACTACTTTTGCTCTTCGAAGAACTATATCCTATCCGGATCACGCAAACAGAATTGTTTCATTTATTAATGCCACGTGTCACGTAGAAATGTCAAGAACATCCTGAACTTGGAACATCTGCCCCCTCCCGAGCACTGTGTATGTGTGTATGTGTGTGAGTGTATAATGTTGCACAAGTGACATGTAATAAAACAATTCACCGAATCGCTTACAGGAGCACGGAGGCCGGCATCGATAAAGTTTCGCGACCATGCTGGCTTAGGTACCTCCAACTAAGCGCTCTCTCCCTTTCTTTTTGTCTTCCCCGAACATTACACCTGTTCCATGGCGTATGTGGCCGGAGGCAAACAGAGCCGTGTGAAAGAAAGAAAAAAAAAACCAAGAGCCTCGAATGGAATGTTATTAACTCACCACGACTGGAGATGACCGCATCTGTCGTTGACACTAGCAGGCTGCTGACGACGATGAGGAGGATGAACATGTTGCGAAGGAAAATAAATCGTGGAAAGCAATTAACTACGCCTCGTTGACTTCGATGGTTGCTGCTGGACACCGTGGTTGCTTTGTTGATGATGTTGTTGCCGGTGTTGGTGCTGCTGTTGGCGCAGTTTGCGGTGACGGCGATGGGTTGGACGACGGTGCGTTTCGCCGACCAAGCGACAGGGGCGTCGTAGTCGTAGCTGTTGGTGTTGATGTTGCTTTTGCCACTGCTTCCCGTGCCAGTGCCAGTCCCACCACCACCACCACCACCACCCCCGGCCAGCCGGCTGTTGTGTGCGACCATTCTGCTAATAGCTGCTGCCGGATGTGCTTTATGCCGCCGGGCTGTATTTAGTGCAGTCATCGCGGACCAAACGGTCGTGGCGTCTTTTTTTTCCCTCTTCTTTTTCGCTTGCTCCCAGGCGCAGACGGATTTGCGCTCGACAAGGGCCACTAGATTAGGAGCACTCTTTGGTATGGGCAGATTTTTCCAACGTTCAGTTTTGTGTTGTGATATTCCAAGTTTATTTCGGTTGCGCACTTGACATCTTACCGACCGACGTCGACACCAACACTTTTAAACGCGTACGCCAACGGATAGTTGTTACCGGGTGGATCGCTTTCTGCGAAATTAATCAAACACTTGCTTTGCTTTGCTTGCTTATCGATTTCACTCGTCTTGATACACCTACACACAGCGCGGAATAAAGAAGCACTTGCTGCACCGCACGCACATACACCTACGCACAATCAAACACTACACACGCACACACTCTTACGACGAATCGACCAGCTCCGTCAGCTTGCAGGGGCGCTTCATTTTATGACTTCCTAATGAATCTGCCGGACCCCGAACAACTTCCTCACGCAAAATGGCTACCTTCATCATCACTGCCAGAGCCTGCTGCTGCTGCTGCTGCTGCTGTTGCTGCCGCTGCTACTACCACCACCTTCATAACCATCATCACAAACACGCGCCCGTCCGTTGCTACACGCTCGGTATCAATTAGAAGGCTCGCGCAATCGACCTCCGTTCCCTGTGTGATCGTTTATTATTTCAGTACGAAGAAGCGCCACACCGGCTACTACGGCGGAGCGGGACGGAGCTGGCAGGACCGACCGAAACCGACCGACCGACCGACCGACCTGCGGATTATCCGGCGTGGGAAGCGAGAGAACTGGATAATTAAAATGCAATTATCAGCTACACTCGTTGCGTGGAGGTTTTGCTTTTTTTTTTAATTCGCCTCACGCTTTTCTTACTGTGCTAGCATGAACGGATGGCCAATAGATCGACACCCTGGTGGATGGCGTTAATTTTTTATATTCACACTCGGATCGTTCTTTAATGATTATTAACACTAGCAGGCCGTGCGCAGCGATGGGAAAATCAACAGTTTGTTTAGTTGGGGAACGTTCCGCAGTGTGGCGCTGATTGTTGCGATTGTCTGCAAATAGAAGTCAGGAGATATGGTTAGTACTTCACTGCACAATACCCGCGAGCGAATCAAAGTGAGGAAAAATACCTCACTCGAAACGCAAATTATCCTTAGCGCTCGCGTCGTGCATGTATGTACGAGCGTTACCAAAAACGCATTAGTTATACGGTTGCTTGATGAGAAATCTCGTTTGCAAAACAAAAGTTTTAGCCAGTCTCTAGCAACCAACGCCATTGCATGTAGGTCCCCAAACAGTACCGCGTGAGAACAAAACTAATTTACTTGCACCGAGACAAAGAACTGCTACGCTGGGTGAAAACGAAATTCATTAATTTTTTTTGCTCTCGCCTCGCTGCTGACGTATTTGTTTTATCAAATTGCGAAACTATTTCTGCCCTCGTTATCACGCCGGCGACCGGCTGCCGCCGTGCGAAATGGCACCCCGTTCATCAACCGACGGAGTCGCGGAAACGGAATTCGGCAGTTACAAACGGTGGCGGCTGCTTTTCGGCGAAACGAAATGTTAAGCGCTGGCGCTACCTTTGAACCGCGCCGCGCACGCCGAGGAAAGTAAATTCATTTGTTGCCACTTTTTAATTAATGAATTTCTCTGACGAAACCAACCAACCATCGGAATGTGCCTCGTGCCGGAATGCGTACCCCTAGGGGGCCGTGGGCGCAAAGTCGAATAAATGAGCAGCTTTCCTTCCCCCCTCCTACTCATCGCATACGGAATATACGTTGGAAGTGGTAATCCAGGCAGAGTCTGAGTCCTAGTCGCTATCAGTCCCGGAAGCTCAAAGGAGTGGTACACGAACTTATCAGGCTGGTGCGACTTCCTTTTCCCCGGAACGAGAGTGCTTTTGTTTATACTGAATGGGGAAGTGCTTCTTCACGTTTCTCCACGAGCTTGCAACGAGTGTCTTATGCACGTTTGCTAATTTGCATACATATGCATGCTGTCATGCAGTCGGCTTCGGTGCCGGCGCCGCACTTATGATTCAATCTCATCACCGACGAAACTTTTCACTCGCTCCACTCGGTAAAGCACCGAAGAAAACCCCTCCCATCTAGTGCTCATGGCTAAAGGAAAAAAAGGTAAAGAAGAAAAAAAATCAACAAAAATATGCATTCCGACTCGATTTTTAGCTGCAAGCACAAAGCAAACTCGTGCACGACTAGAACACCATACGACAATGATGATTCATCGACGTCTTTCGCGCGGGCACTTGTTAGTTCGTGCTTTGCTACTTGCTTTAATTTCAGCGCCTCGCATCAGGTGGAGGAGCCTTTCGGTATTGCGCCGAAAGGTGGCAGAAATGTGAATAAATTCATGAGCATCACGTTGCCCCGTCCTTCCCCAACCTCAGGGGAACAGTGTTGCAGCTAAATATGCGAATGAAATTACTCATTTCGAATTTATAAAGGCTTCCCATTTCTCCCGATCCTTTCGAACGTAATCCACAAGAATCCTCATCAGCACAGGGGAGCGGAACGCAAATTAGAAAACGCATACAGTCACGAAATTCGCTTTAAAAATACATGCGAATGTGCAAATGTCGGCGGAAAGCTGAAGGAGCCATCTTCCCCGTCCGTTGCGGTGGAAACAATCGTAAAGACGGTCTTTAGAATTCATATCCCACGTTGTCCGGCTGGCTCGACGGTGCCGAACTGGGCCATAGAACATAATGAAAATAAATTTCCATCTAGTCTGCGCAGATAAAACTATAAGACACGACCGTCACACAGGGTCACCCGACAGAAGCAGAGAAAATGAAACTGATCCGCATACCGACCGCAGACGATTTAGCGCAAATAAACTCGTGACGATGTGTTTGCGAATGCGAACGATTTCGCTTTGAAGTGTGCTCGATTCACTACTCCCACGGGCGATATTCACCACCGTTCCGGTGCCACATCTTATTAGAACTAGCATTCTCAAGGATGTTTCGCTACCAGTCCACCCAAACAAACCCCCGGTCTAATTGAAGCACTCGCCAAGGGAAAGAGCATCATACCCAGGATTCGTTTCTTCCGGTTCTTATCCTAGTGTGCACCGGATCCACTGGCAATGGGTCGCGTTCTCGATCGTACTTTAGCCTCCAATGCAATGCAACAATCAGTTTGCAAAAGCAATCTGTTCTTGGCTGCCGCCACGGCAATCTTAACGCTTCGCATTGAAAAGGCGCCCGAAAAGAACATCCCTTCCCCGTGGGATGCCGACGTCGAAGTGGATCTAGCAGTAGCGTTTTTCCCGGTACTATGCAATGGAGCCTCGAAGAAAAGATAGGACAGTTCGATCAGAAGCAATTTAAATGCACTCGATACCCGACTGCCAGTGAAGACTATCCTCTTCGGGGTGGAGCAAAGATGCAAGCCGAATGCTCGTTCACAATCGCTCGCTTTTAAGAGTTCCTCCCATCGTTTTGCGCCCAATCGAGCTGAACGATTAATCGAAAACTAAGATAAAGCTACGGGATTGATTCGAGTCTCGGTTTCTCCGTCCCGGGGAACTTCCTTATCCATTCTCGGTGCTTTATGCCGTTTCCATTGGATGGGCAAAACGTAGCCGTGTTAAGTCATAAGCGACTTCTTCGTTTCCACAAGTCCGCACGGTGTACAGTCACGCTAGAGCTATTTTCCAACTAGCCCGTGGCAGTGGAGGCGCACGGGAAATCGAACGGGGTAGAGAAAAGAACACCACTTGCCGGGCGAAATTTATCGGTCATTTCACGATCAATGAGAAAAACCTTTAACCGCCCACTGCCACTCCATCGACCATCGAGCGCCTTTTCGGACGGCTTTTACAAGAGTACGAGCTACGCTTGCCATCCCACCGTTGGTTCTCATGGGCCGGTTTATTTTCCATTAACCAGATATTGCCTTTCCGTGAGGCATGTGCAGGAGAAAGGTTTCAGTTACTGCGGAGCAAGCAGCAATCCGCATTTCCGAACCGATTTGAAGATATGAGCGCGAAAGAGTGAGAAAGCGCTAGTGAACCACCTTCTGCACCTTCTGACCTTCGCACCGATGGAGGCAGGGTGGAGACTTTTCCGGTTTCCGGTTTCGTGCCGGACGCCAAACCCGACCGACTGCCCAATAACAGTGCTTCAATAGCACTGCTCAATCCATCCCGGCCAAAAGCGGAAATATAAACATAAAATTTTATTATAATACAACCGTGATTCAGATTAGGTCTTACAGCTCCCGGTTCTCGGTTTCTTCACCTTTCAGTTCCCACTATGACCCCGGGCGCGTTTTCACGCTTTCCTCCGCCTCCATTGGTTCGCCCGGTTCGCTTTGGTTTGTGTCCGCGGTCGCCTCGGGAAGCAAACAACTTCATCATCATCATCACCGTCACCGTTGCCGTCATTGGTCTGCACGCGAAACATGTTTCTGGAATTCGGTGATTTCAAGCTGGATATTTTATGATACGTTACTATAATATGCAATCACGTTTCTTCACGGAACCGAGCCGTGCTTGGTGAATACGTCAGCGTGCATAGATTGTTTTTTTTTATGGGAAGTGTGGAAGAATTTCTTACTTTCCATCAAATGAGCATCCGGAATTGATGCGGTTTTCATTTAGTTTTGAATACTTCTCCACAACATAGCTCTTCAATCTTTTTTTCCATTATTGTGCATAATAATACATAATTACTTTGCTTTCTGGGTGGTTATAAATGTTTCGTGCTGCTTTTTTTTTCATTTTCATCATTTTTGCATAATAAACGTAATTTCAAATGATGAATCCAATACAATTGTCATTTATGATTACAACTACAAGAATAACGAACATTTGAGCAAACTTTGTAATGTATATTATATAAAGCATAATATACAAGATATTACGATAAAAGCCGATATAAGAGTAAGTACATTTAGCGAGCGAGTACCTTCATAGGATCGAAAGCAAAAAGGTTGCGAATATATAAATATATTTTATATTATTATATTGTTATTAATTCAAGAAATGATTTGGAAAAAAAATACTTTCATTAGCACCACAATTTGCTTAGCACTCATTTTTTATAGTTTTAAACCCTTCTTTTTACTATGCTTTTTACTATGCTATGCTATGCTATCATTTTCACAAACTTTTCTAGTGTCCCAGTTATGCCTGTTTTGCCGCACAGCAAATAACTTCAATCGCAATTGGAGAATCAGCATCGATTAGGTGAAAAAATTGATGGCACAAAGTGTTTCTTTCAAAACAATATATTGCACAGCCACAAAACTCCAACAACCTAAACAAAAAATGACTACGAAAACAATAATGTTCCTCCAAAAACGATATACTCTCCGATCGTCGCGATTCTTTACCAAAAGTTTACCAAAAAAAATTCAGTTCCACTCACCGGCAATGAGTCGAACTGCTGGCTCACGAATCAACCGTATCAGGGCAGCACGCCATCATAAAATTCGTGAATATGTTCACTTCCTCCAAACGCTCACGGCGCACATCAGCATTAGGCTTTCATGTGGATGCCACATGCCGCAGCCCGCGCGATCGAACAGGCCCAAGACGGCACGAATATGGTTACCTCGATCACCACCCACTCCCCTTCCCCCTACCCCCCGCTCCCGTCAAACACCTGGGTGGGTGGCGTACCGTTTTCATCGACCATTTCCGTTCCCTTGCGGTGGTAGTTTTTATTTACGAATCTTAATTAAAATCGTAAACATTCCATCACATTAAACGCAACACAGACGCACACGGAAACGGCAGAAAGGCTGGCAGAAAGATGCACAGACACCAGGCCGTAGTAGTGCCCGCGGGCGCTGGTATCATCGTTTCCTCAGCCCGAAACGCCCGACAAAAACCGCAACGCACCGCACGACTCTTCCCGGGAAGCGTTTCCGTGCGCTTTTACGATGACGATCTATTTTACACACAGGTGCCACAGATTCGTTTCATCTCCTACCATCTCGTTAAAACGCGAACCGTGGAAAGCCTGCCCGCCCGTCTGGGTGTGGATGTCATAAAAGGGAAAACTTTTCTCCCCGGTAAGACGGGGCAGAAACCAAAAATCATAACCATTACCGTGCGCCATTTTCGACTGGGGGACGATCTTACATTCTGCACGCATTGTTTTTCCGCGGGGCGAAAATACATCAGCGAGGCGGCGGTGGTAATAAGAGCGCAACAGCAAAACAAAAAATCTGTTAGAACCATAAGAAATTTTATCGTGTTGTTTAAAGATGTGGTTTTGTTCGCTTTTTTTCCTGCACAAAAAAAATTTTTTTGGCCATAGACGTTCATGGAGCATCATAATCACTGCTCGCACGGATACGGTACGGTTCGCTTGCAAACATTAATTAACTAAAGCCAAGCGCAATGATGCGATACGATCCACGTCGATTGGTCATAACCTCCATTCCTCGCAGCCTCTACCGTTCTAATGAGTGGAAAAATTTCACCGATTCGTCACTCTTGTGGCCTATCGTTTCGTTGCCACCATTGGGCCGACCGTAGGGTTCGGTCAAGTCAGGCGGGAAAATTTAATTGATGACCTTATCGCCACCTTATCATCATTGCCGCCGGCATCCGGTGTAGCGCCATCTGGCGGGCGCAAACTGCCAACCGTTCGATCTTTCCGAAGATGGCGCACTTAATTCTCCACAGACCGTAAAATCATTTGCCCTCGTCCTTCTTGCTGTTCTCTTCTCGCTCGGTTGCTTTCCAATACGTTGATGCAAGGTCTAATTAACGATGAGCTTCTCCGGACGGTGCGTTTCGAAACGTGGCAAAAGTCGCTTCGATCTCGGCCTAATGATAGCCTTTGGGACTTGCTTCCCCAGTTGATTTTTGCATGTACTGGATTTTTCTTATACTCATGGTGCCGAAATAGAATTGTTTTTTTTTCGTATTTGTTATACCGCTTCGTAACGATCCCATTCGGTTGGGGATTCCTTGCTTCTAGGAAGAAATAAAACGTTCGTAAAAAATCAAACCCATCCGCGGGTTTGATTTAATGGCACATTGGAGGTTACCGACGGAACTGGAAAAGGTAAGTGTGACCGAAAATAAAATAAAAACCCCCGGGTCAGGTTGCCCTTCGTCATAATTAAATCGTTATTATTAATTACTTCCAGCCCGGTCGGTGCAAAAATCGGAATAATGGAAAGCTTGCCGAGCCTGGCTAGCGATTAGTGATCGAAATTTTTCAAAACAACAGGAACCTGCCTGCCTGCCTTATTGCGATAGGAAGCGAGCCAAGCGTCAATCGGGGTCTGTCACTAGGGTGGCCCAAGTATTGCCCCAAGTATTGATGCTCCGTACGAACGGATCCAACGGAAAAGGTGAAATTGCTCACGGACGGTTTCATTAGCGTAAGGAGGAAATTAAGAAAACAACTAAGTTTCTTTAAGGCAAGATGGTCCTTTCGGGAAGGACACTACAGGCAGTGGACGAACATTTGTCCGCAACAGTTCCGAATCGATGGCGAATCGATACGTTTCGCCACCTGTTCATTTTTGGCCGTCGCTTACCCGTTTCGAAGTGTGCCAAAAACCTGTTTACCGCCCGACCGTTCGACAAATTGATTTATAAAAGACTTTTAATTAAAATTCTTCCCTCTCTCGCTCATTCGCCAGCAGCTGGATGCTGATCTGCACGTGTACTGTTTTGTGCGGGTGGACGAGTGTGTTCCTGGTTCGTCAATCTTCCCTCCACTGGCAGTTGGCAACATTGGTAACCGAGATTGGAGTTTGCTCGTTTCGAAGCTAACTTTCGATGCAGTAAAATTGGTAGATATTAGGCAGACTGGCTTCTCTATGGCAACTGCCCGGGCCGTCCCGGCTTGGAGGTGGTATGTAGAAGTGGGGTCACTCAGTATGCGCCGTGATGTAGAAAAATACAAATATTCCACCGTTTCGCAACCGTTCCGACGTCGCTTTCGGCCTGAGACGACCGCCTAACGCTCCTTCTACCCTTAGGCATAATTTTCCGGCACGGTGGGCGAGCAGGGCGCAACCGAATGGAAGCCGCAATCGTCCCACTTGAGGCTAAATTGAGTTATTTGCTTTATAATTTCATTATGCTCTGTTTTCGTGATCCCGGTACGTCCGCCCGCAGGTGGGTCAGACATTCCGGATTGGACGAAATGTCCCGTCCCGCACGACTGAGGGAAAGGGAGAGTGGTAAATAATCAAAGTTCGCTTTTTAATTTAACCGAGCCATTCTTGACAGACGGCACCGGACGGGTGTATCGCTCGTGGAGCATGTACCTAACGACGTAACCAAGGGAACCCGTTTCGTAGCGACGGCTCACGGGGATGACGCACCGTAAGACACTTTGCTCTTTTGTTGAGTCGAGCGAGTTGCAGATTTCACAACCGAGCACAGGGGAAAGAAACACCTGTAAGCAACTAACAAACCACAAACCTTTCCATCCACTTTTCCCCGGGTTTCTTTGAGTCCATGGCAAAAAAACATTAGTTTTTAACATTTCGCAACAAACGAACAACAAGAAAAATTTGTGTTATATGTTGCTTCTGGTGCTCGAAGCTTTCACCAATTCGGTCCGGTGTTATTTAGAAATCGTTCCGAAAAAACCACCTCAACAAAACAAAACCACTCCCACCGGCACACCACAACCAGAACAGAGCGCAAACAAACAAAATCAACCACTTAAACTTCGTTTCCGGTGGTCATCAGCAGGACGAGCCCGGCTAGAACACCGGAAAGGGAAGCAATCCCTTTCGATGAGTTTTTTTG
>JXWZ01002455.1:0-13911 GCA_000956215.1 Anopheles farauti No. 4 | reverse complement strand
GCAGTCGCGAAGACACAGAAGCAGCAGCTGAGCGCTGGTGGTGGTGTGTCTTGTCTTGCGTTTTCCAACACTACTTCTCCCCTACAAATTTTGACACCGACTTCTTCTGGTTATCTGGAATGCACATACTAAGTACCGCCGTGCGTACGTCGTTTTGGGTGCTGATGAATGTTTATGTTCGTCCTGCCTGTTAAGGTAGAATCACAACGCACAGCGGAGTCTTATATTAAAGTCAAACACCATGTTATCTCGCACGGTTTGCGGCAGATGGTAGATTCAAGAAACCAGGTCGGGGGATCGAGTTTAAGTAATCCGTTCTCCCCTTCAATCGCTTCGCTTCAGTGTCAACATAGCGGACGTGCGTCCATACGTTTAACTTATGTTTAACTTACTCGCAATCGATAAGATCTTGCCAGTTGTGATGGTGGTAACGATTCTTCGAACGTTGACTTTTAAGTTCCATGCGAGGGTTACTTCAATTATGATCGGGCGCTTACATTGTAGCAAACGAACGACCCCGGAAGAGCTCAACACGCTGAATCTCCAGTAACACAAGCCACAGTAGGGCAGGTGACCGACGTCGGCATCTCTTCGAGCGTCTCGGACACGCTCATACTGCCATACGCGCAGTCAACCAGCACCAACAGCAGATCCTTTTCAGTACGACGCAGTTGACACAGCGGCAGCGCGCGTCAGTTTATCATAAAATGTTGGATCTCAGGACGGCAGGAACGCGTTCTCACAGGAAGTACACACTGGCCGCGATTATTAATTGGCAGTGGAGAAAAAGTGGTGCGGGCATTTAAAACCCCAACAGGGAAAAACTGGCACTTCCTAACGTGGAAAATGACCCTCGGAGCAAGTCCCAAGTCCCCCGTTTATGGTGGTGGCATGTGGTTGAGTGCGTTGGACACCAACTTTGCGCACTTGGTCTTCCGACTTGACTTTCAAAAATGCATTAAAAGACGAACGATGAAAAAAAAAACCGCTAAAACAAAGCTACAGCCATCTGATAGTCAAAAAGGGGAAACGATGTCCGGGAACAGTGTAATATTTCTAGACTCACCCTGATCAGCTAATATGCACGAAAGTTTTGCTCTAGAGTTTGACATTTTCCAATTGCCCGTTGACACTTCTTCGGGTGGAGGAGGGAGACACCACTACTCTCATTAGAGGGCGAAACCGGAAATTAACATAAATTTCTCCCTTTCCACTTGATCGAGGTGTCGCGATAGGGCGACCCAGTCAATTAAGGACACGTCCGGCTGCGCTTTAGGCAACACCTGCACGGATCCCGTCGGTTAAAGGTCAACAGCACGCACACAGGCAATTGTGCAGGAATGTGTACAGGGATCAAGAGCAACAGGCACCGGCAGGTTTGCAACCTGTATGTTTTGTCAGAAGGAAGTAAAATTTTCCAACATGCTGCTGGCTAGCGGGAGTGAAGTAGTTGTTTTTTTTTCTACATTTCCTTTCATCCGGTTTTTCTCTTTCCTGTTTAGATCAGACATGTTGGAAAGATTTCGTTGCACGACCGGATAAAGTGGACGCAATGTAAACTCGCGAACACTGCCATGAACTCACATACGTACGCCGTCATCCTTGGGTGCTCCCTTTTCGGCCATTAAAAGCGACAGAATGGCAGCTGTTTGATATCGAACGCGAACCTTCGTTAGGAGGTTCTTTTCGAATCGAGTTCAAACAAGCGCCTTCTTGCACTTCCTCACCGGTAGGCGCACAACCATCACACCATGCGGAATCGATGTATCGGAATGAAAGAATATGTGCACCGGAGGACGAAAAGGATACGCAAGAGAGCTGAGCACCGAACGAGCGGGACGAACGGGGAACGAGAAATGTACTCAACAATAACGACAGCAGATGGCGCGCATTTTCCATTATCCTGACTCCCTGCCTAGTAGGAAGCAATTGTAGCAACCAAAAGACGTTAAGTTACGGTACACAACGTGTGTGCTAGAGCAGCGTATTCGTAAGTTGCATCAGTTACCGGTGCGTACTCCCCAGAAGACGGTCATTGACGCCAGATCGTCTTCTTACCACACAAGGATCTTCCCTAGTGCGCGATTTTCCCCACATGACCGGACACAACAGGATCCTGTGCGACCCTCCACCAAATTCGCAAACGCACTCCGGCCATTTAACTCCGCGCCAAGCCTCCTGTGCCATCCCGGGGGATAGCATCTCTTGCATCTTTCTGGCTGGGAGATTCCGGTTTGCTTTACTTTATTTGTCGTCATCAGCCCCTTTCCTCGCAGTTTTGTGGACCATTACATTACCATCTTCCACGACTTTTTTGTGTTAACAAGCGTCCCTTTCTTGCCCCGAGAAGAAACACACATACGAGGCACAACCGAAACGACCACATGCTGTAACCGTGAAGGGATTCGACCTCGGGAGAGCAGGTTGGGAGAGTTGAAGGAACAGAAAAAAAAAAACAACAAGCGCACAGGAATCTGGCCCGTTTCCGCTTTGCTTTAGGAGCGCGTTTGGGTAGTGGTGCCTTTTGCGATGCTGCCGCCGTACATGTGCCCTTTTCTTAACCAATCAAACAAAACTGCGCGATTTGTTGGTGATGATGGTAGTAGTAGCAGGCGCGTTCACGACCCTGTTCAAGTAGTGTGGCTTCACCTCGCGCTCGCGCGCGCGAGTTCGCGCTCTAGCGCGGCTAGCGCTTCGTCTCGTGGATAACCTTGAATTTAAATATCCCCGAAAATGAATGTACCATCCATTTCGGAGTTCGGGACGCAGAAAAAGGGGACAACACAAAGCCAAAAAATCGCATAAACAGGGAGAGAGATTGCGGCCTCGTCGTCGTCGCCGTCGTCGCCGTCGTGAGGCAAGATTCGATCAGGAGAATTTATATATACCTACACCCTGACTCAGACTCCTTTCTGTTTCCTGCGGCGCTCGCCAATGTCACCGCGATTGGCATTGAAATCGAAGAATAATTGTCCTCGCCCAGACCGTTGCTGAAGAGGAAATGAAAAACCGAAAAGATACCGCCGCGTGCGCGAACGCTCTCTCGAAATGCAATAAAACCAAAAATCCAATCACCTCGTGAGAAGAAGTTCTCAACATCCCGACACAAAGTCTTCTGATGTGGTTCTTATTCTTCTGCCAAAAATTTCATCACGATCGCAGGGGAGCAATAAACGCGTATAGTAAAAGAATTTTATGAAAATGACCTCGAATTAGAGACCTCGCCCCGTCCAACCATCGTAACCCCGTAAGACGTGCAGTACAAGCGATGCGGCCCCGACAAGAAGCTAAGGATGACGCGCATTCTTAACGCACATAAGGGATGGTGGTGTTTTCTCTCTTCGATTATGTTTTCGTTTGACAAATCAATCCGAAAAAGTGGAAATATTCCTCCGATCGTAGCACAGAGCCGGCGCGAAGGGCAAATTTTATGGCGATCATCAATAACAGGAACAGGGACAGCACACAGGCATATGTGACGAAAACCGCTGCGAACCGAGCACGTTGCGCGCGCGAAAGGGAATATTTGACAATTAACGTACGCGCCGAAATTGCTTAATTGCGTTAGCAGCAGACCCATAGGAGAGCAGCAGGACTTTTTCTCGGTTTTGACCGTTGACCGTTTGTCGAGGGATGTATCCTGGCCGCAATTTGATCGCTTACCTGTGTTGCAGACGTGGATGAGCGTGTGCACATGTTCACGCAAGCGGCTATCGTCCGAGCCCCATTTGACGCGTTCTAGAATGTGATCGACGTAGTCGTACGCCGTCACAGCATTGATGTTCCATTCGAGCTTGCTGATCAACAGCAGCTCCCAGCTCTGCAAAAAAAAGGACAACAGAAAAACGGAAAATAATTAAAAAACATTCATTAAAAGCGGAAGGATAATCAGACTTTAAAGATAAGCCTGTCAAAAGGAAAACATATGGTGAGACACTATTTACAAAACGCATGATAAAATTTATTCTGGAACGTGGCGCAATCCACAAGGAACGTGGCAAGGCACAAGGCTTCCTCGATCCAAAAAAGGACCCTCCTGAAGTCCCCACTAAACGATTGCACACGTGCCTTTGAGCAATGTTAGCTTCGCATAAATTTCGTGCACGGTCGATCGTGAAACGATCGACGGCATGCGCGCACTGGACGCCAACTCAAGGTAGCCTTTAACAGTTTCCCCACAGAGAGAAAGCAAGGATGCAGCATTAATTCCTTTACCAGTCTAAATACACACACACACACACACACACGCACACGCAACGCATAAGCTGAAAGACTGCAGGGGACAATCATCTTCCAGGTAGAAATGCAAGAAAAGACAAAAAAAAACCGTTAAATTATTGTGAAGCACACCTCCAGGGGCGCCGGTTTTATGTCCTGCCGTTGTGTCCGTTCCTCGTTGGAACGTTGCATAGCCTCGTGTACGAAGCCCGTTCGCTCTTGAAGAGAGGGGTTATGCAAATGTTTTAACGACATCCGTCGAACCGTCGTGCTTCGTCTTGATCGCGGGGGTCATCACCGGTAACCATAACTGACCGCAGGATTATATGGGCCGTATGGTAATAAATCGTAGTTTTGCGGTGACTATGCTGCAATTGCATCTTTAATACACGCAGCAGATGAGTGAGATTTTGATTGATGTATATCTGCACGACCCGAACGGAACCCGAAAGGGACCACAAAAAGATGTCCTCTATCTGTTCGTCATTGTGGCTCATATACCGTGGCAGGACAACAAGATGCTGCAGAACCGTGTAATCGCATCGCCCTTGCATCAAAACGCCATCCGTCCACGGTTTAATCTCTTCATCAGAGGGTGACAACGAGATTCCTGCTTCCTTTTTGCAGCAGCAGCAGCAGCAGTAACAATTTTCGTCTTCTCTGAGGAGAATTGTGCGTTGATGAATGGAATGTTGGAACCGTTTGCACGACTCATTGCGCATTTATGATGGTTCTCTTCCTCTTGCTTCTTCCTTTCCACGACAACATTTGTTGGGGGGCGCTGTCTTCTCGTGTGGGCCTCGTTTCACACAGCAAGAGAGTATGGCTCCAAAGCAGCGCGCGCGCGCTAAAATCAGAATCATAAAAAGGAAATCTCATAATCGTCCTCGGTTCTCCGCGTTCCCCCCGTCGTACCGCCCAGCCATCATACTCGATCACATCAAGCGCGATCAAATCTTCCGCTCTCAAATGAGCGACGTCCTTCTTCGTCGTTCGTTTCCTGCCGATTACGCCACACCGAGAATAATAGGATGCTGGATACGGGTTCTTTTTGGGGCTCTACCTGCGCGTTGCGCCGTGTCCCATGGGGTACAAAATCATAGGAGCGGCCCACTGCGGAAGATCCTTTTACACACACATACACACACGCACGCGCGCACGGGGTAGACGGCCAAAACCAAATTTAACCAAATCATCATCGAGATACCAAACGAGAAAAAATGTGATCGTGCGAACGAAGACGCCAAAAACAAGCCAAAACACCGCCAGGCCTTTTAAAAATATAGCAAGGCCTCTTCCTCTTAGTGGCTGTAAAGAGCTATCGGCGCAATCTTGAGGTCTGATTTTTATGTGGAGGTGAGATGGGAGGGTTTTTTAAGCCTCTTCCTCCCGCACCCGTTCGACCGCCAAACTGGACATACAAAAAAGGCCGCCTGACTGCCTGTGCGCCTACCCCGGGCCCTGTCTGTTTTGTCGTCGTGCATGCGTTCTCAAGATCGTGTGTTGTTCTTCTTCTGCGCTGTGCGCTTCTATCATCATTATTTTCATATCCTTCAAGGGAGGGCGCTATAAAGGAATGCCGAACGGATACTACACCATTCTAAACCCGCCAGCCAGCAGCTGAATCTGCAGAAGGGTCGAGAGGTGAATAAAAAATGGTCCTGAACAGCAGCGATGAAGCAAAAAAAAAAGGTAGCACCACCTATATATCTTCAAGGAGGCCAGGTCGGATCGGGGTCGTAATGTGCGTGTGTATGGTGCGCCCCCCGCGTGCGTGCTCGGTGGGGAATTTGGCTGTTTTTTTCGATACGGTCCAAATTCGATTCCAACCGCGACGCTACCAATCACAGGACGCACAATTTCCTGGGCGCCGGCTCCGTTGGGCATTGAAAGCCGCGCAAAAAGGATCGGTAGAGGCGAAAGGCAGCGATGGCCAGAGCTGTTGGTGGGAGGAAGAATAAAATAAAGAATATCGTTCGTTCGCACACTTCGGTGCTTCGATTTGATTGATGATCGGGAAGATAACAGGGCACACAAGTAACACCAGCCTGAAGAAGTTGCATACTGACCGAGACAGAGAGAGAGAGAGACAGGGAGAGAAAATCGCGCGAGTACCTTTGATCACCCCTAAATTGGATCTCGAGGTGTGTTCTTCGTAGCCAACGAGAGGTTTTACTTGACTATTTTTTGCTCCTTATTCGGTGGAGCCGTTTTCTCCAGGACTAACCCACACAGACAGACGATCCTATCCCTCCCTCTCATCCGGCGTCGCTTTGGACGATAATAATCTCTCACAGGACCTAACGGACAGGATCCCACCGAACCGTACGGCGGATTGAACAAAAAAGCTACCCCCAAAAAGTAAGAACAGCATTCCATTTGCGGTACACACGCCACCGCGCTGGGGTTTTGCGCGTATGCTGTTTCCTCCCTCTTGGCAAGGCAAGGCTTGTTAGAGCCCGAAAGATCGATCGCCCGCACCGACGATTCACTAGGGGAAGGTGTACTCGAACAGGCGGGTAGACTTCTTGGAAATGTCTTGCCCCAAAACGGTACGATTGTCTCTCGTTCACGCGCCAGCATCGCTCTATATATCCTGTGCAGTTCACGAGGGGCAGGAGGGATAATAAAAAAAAATCTTATTGCAAAAAACGTGGGCGAAAGAAATGCCGGGCGTCTCCTTCGTCTGTGTGCGTTTCGGTATCAATGGACATCTCGCACCGGTACGCGGCGGCTCTCATATAAACTAAAATCATCGATTTCAGCAGCACTGGCCGTGCGTTTTCTCGTCCTTTTCTCGTCGGCAGGTTCCCAAGAGTGCTCCCCCGTGACGGGCAGCGAGATCTACATGCCTGATCTTGTTTTTCATTCAACATTCCTCGGTGATCTTCTTTGCCGCTCGTTCTTCCTGGCTGGCTCGCTGGTCAGTGTTGCTGCTGATCTTCCTCCTGGTCTGTTCTGCACTTTCGTCCCGATTTTTTGTTGTGTGAATCTGTTCCCAGGAGGTGCCGACTGGATCCTCGAAAGGAGTACAGGTGAAAGAAGAAGCAAATGGAATAAAATCCCATTCTGCACACGTGCACACATACACAGAGATATGGCCAAAGGGCCGGCCGTTAGAGTAAGTAAAAAGCAAGGCAAACGGTCCATTTAAAGAGAAGAATTCCTAACTTGAAAGAGAGACTCGTGCACACACACACACACACACACACACACACACACACTCATGGCATGGTTGAAAAAGGGGCAAACACCGACGATGACGACGACCGGCGACCAAGCGCAAGCGCGCACAGATAACAAGCCAGCAGGCACGGCCAAAGCAAAACATGACAAGGAAGCAATAGAGCTTCAAACCACATGTAGAAGGAAGAAGACTCGTGTGATGGTTGTGTATACAAAAAAAAATCCCACACACATACACAGAACCAAACGCCCAAAAGAACGCAAATACGAGAAGGAGAAGGATAAAATCCTCCAAATTGACGTGCCAAAGCACCACCCCGGTGGTTGTCGGAACGAGACAAACCGCGCTAAAAGGCACGCCGACAGAGACTCCTCTTGTGCTGCTGCTACTGCCGTCCAGTCCAGTCGCGCTATCTCTCTTGCTTTCCCACATCGCGCATTAGCCCAAAAGAAGCCCGTTAAAGTATGCGAATACCGAAAACGAACAACCGAAAGATGAGAAATAATAAAACACCAGCCATCAAGAAAACACGTATCTCTGGTTGTTTTTAAAGGCCAAAACGCGATCGTTTGCGCCGGTGGAGAAGCTGCAGAAGGTTTACAAAGGTGGTGGGTGAAGAAGGATAAGCAAAGTTAGCAACAGGCACACAAATAAAAAAGTACTAATAAAAAAGAAGAATAGATCATGACACGGAGACAGAGCGAGAAACAACATTCGAGAAACAGGAAAAAAAAGCACATACATACTCCTCGGCAGTAAAACAACGGAGACCTGAAAGGAAACGCAACACAGCAACCCGGTTGAATAACGTGTGAAAATGTTGTAAACTCATTTTTCAGGATCTTTGCCGCAGCGGACAAGGTTGAATCCCGGGGCCGACCGGCCGGCCCGGGCATGGCGAGCGAACGAGAAAGGATGATAAAATGTCCACGCCCGACGCTGCCGGGAGGATTCGCCGCCGAGAGAGGCCCTGCTTTTCGGAGCCTTTTTGCCTGCGCCTTCAGCTCGGCCGCTCGCTCGCTTCTCGCTTCTGTGTTCTCTCGCTATTGTGGGCCAATTCATTCTGAATGATTTCTTCATGGTGTCCGCCGTCGTTTGCTGCGTGCGTTTTTATGGTCTTTGGTCGGGTTCTTTTTTTCTGGGAAACAGACGAAAGGAATTTCTCGTGGCTTGCAATCGCTGATATGCTCCCTCCCTTCCTCTCAAACCACAGGCCCAACGTGCCCAACGGGTTATGCGCCACGACAGGCATTGCCCGCGCAAAGCTGGCTTCCCTTTTTTTGCGTATGGTTGTGTGCGCCATGCGAGTGCGCGCGTACTTTCGCATATGTGTCCACCTCCTGCATCTTCCGCGAGGGAGAAGGGAGGTGCTTGGGTGAATCTCGTCCCCCTCTTTGCTACCCCTCGCTGGGCGCTCCCCAATTTCGATGGCCGGGTACGATCGATGGCGCTCTCCCTTTCTGTTTGTCCCGACCGTTTTTTGGAGTTCTCAACAGCACTTGGTACCCTGACCTGGAGGAATGCGAACGGGGAGGGGAAACTTTTGCGCGCTTTTGGCTGAGGTTTTAAATACTCCTCTCGGAACTCCACCAGAAGAAGAACCTGAGCCCGGCATCAAGTACCGTACACTCTTGGCCTCTGCTGCGCCTGGTTTCTTCCTTCTATGGGCTTGTTGAGTGTGACGACGACTGTGTGCCATTCCATCGGAATCCAAGACCAACACACAAGTAAGTCTGCCGGAGACGAAATACCGACGCGACAGCGGCCTCCGTTGCATTTGCCCCACCTTCCTCACCTCACACATGACGCTCCCGCGTTGCTTTTGCATTTCGCCTGTTTATGTGATGCGCGAGGATCGGGTTTTATGATCGAGATTCCTCCAACTCCACTTTTACCACACAAATGGATCCCTTTCTCGCCTCCGGGACACATGCGCTTCGTGGTCGTCGTCGTCGTCGGTGGTTGCCAGTGATGTCCTGGAGGAGAAAGAGGAGCCCGGGTATAGCAGCCCAACATACCAACGATTCGGGAGGTTTGGGAGGAGGTTGGGTTCGACAGCGTGGATGTCTCGAAACATGAAGCATAAATGCGTGGGGAAGAGAGATCGTGTCACCACTGGGCGGATGTGGAGGAGAGATACTTATCGGTGGAAGTAAGCAAAGGCACACACAAATTATGCTCCGGTGGTCCCAACGTGGAACAGAAAAGGCACGACCACATCGACGCGCATATAAAATTGCGCGCCACAACACAACACCATCGGGATATGCTGCTCCAATATGTCAAAAAAAAGGTCCAGGATTGCCCACACACACACAACAGCAGTATGGCATTAGATGGCCAAAGCGACAACGGCTGGCAAAAATAAGCAATTTCTTCTCATCTGGACAACCGAAGGTGTGGAAAGACACTCACGTTCATACACAAACACACACACAAACATATGACCCAGAGCGCGAAGGAGTCGTTTGAGATTATTTTTCGTACAGCGAAGGAGGTCGCTTCGTCTCGAAAACAGGAAACGCACGGCTGGGTGTTGAATGTAAAACCGGCTCTTCACTAAAATAACCCCTCCCCCACCCCAAGAATTTTTCAACCTTCTTATCCTGGAGCGTCGATGAAACGACGATCAACTAAACAAAAAAAAACAGTCGAACCCAATGGATCCTCCAAAAAGATTTGAGATAACGATTAGTGGGAGTCATCGACACAGCTTTGGAAGTCTTTAGAAGGCTCCCCTTGGGTGGTTGCCTCTCTCACACACACACACACACACACACACACACACACACACACTCACCGATACATCTTCCTTTACCTTCGCGAGAAGAGGATCGTTCGTTTACAGTGGGGATCCGGTTTTACAGTGGTTCTTCCTTATTTACGACTCTTTTGGTGTTGCTGTGTGACGGAACTGTGTTATAGACCAAAACTTTACGCACCTTTATCTTCCCCCTCCGCCCCACTAGTAGGGAGCTCCAACACTCTCCAATTAGAGATCCATAGTGGCTCTAAATGTGAAGATCAATGGAGCTGCTTCTTCAGCCAGAATTCTTCTTCAGAACCACCGAGTTGGTGAAGTAAGCAACAAGCAGCCCGCGCAAGTGCTCCACAAAAGCCAAGCGCAAAAATATCCCGCGCGCGCGAGCGCTCGCACACACGCTCTTGCGTTCCAGCTCAACTGCCTGTTGAAGCGCGCCAGATTTTACGCTTCCTTCTCCCGTTTCTTCCAACGGCGGGTGGTCTTTGAGGAAACGCACGGGGAGGGAGGGAGGATCCAGCCCCTCAAACTTTTCATTGAGAAAAAAGATCCGTCCAGTGCCGCAGACACGCAGACACACATACGCAGCACGAACACATGACGATGCTTTGACCCGTTCTGAGAGGCTCACTCAATATCGTCTCCAGTGTGGACGGAATCAGACGGAATGCACGAGCAGACCATCTGACAAGAGGTAGCAGAAACGAGGGAAGGCATGGAGTTTAAGGCTAACCAACTTACACGCCACATAATAAATGTAAATCATTTTTTCACAAACATATATCTCTCGGGTCTCCTCCGTTTCCTTCAATCGTTATAGGAGGTTCGCTCCAGTAAACACGCCAGTAAAATGTTGGCGCTGTTGCCCTCTGCCTCTATCTGCTTCTTGTTGATCCGACGGATGGATCAAGCACGAATGGGGCATTCCCCCTCCTTTCCAGTGATCTTAATACTTTCCCTTCTGGCTAAACCAAACTTGTACAACCGTCATATGAGAAGTTCCGAATGCCCGAAGATGAAGATGGATATGGCACTCGCTCGCTCTCCACCGCTGGTCGTTCTCGTGGTCGCATGTTTTGTCGGGTTGCTACGTTTCGCACACAGTTCCCCGGATTGCAGCAACCCAGCCGGGACTGTGCGCGATTGTTGTGTGTGGCACCTTTCAAAGTGCCTTTGACAATACGGGCGAAGTGTGTGCATGCTGCACATCCTCCCTCGCGCGCGCAATTCTCGCACACCGCCGCGACTTTGTGGGCGATGATGTCCGCGCAGCGAAGAAAATTTTGCGCTTAATTGGGTTTGATTGATATCGTATTACGGACGGCCGCCGGCAGCATCCTATCCTTGCTAACCGCGCAGGCAAACGGGCGGGTTTTTTTTTTTTTTTTGTTGCAGGAGGTACGGGCACAGGACCGGGGGCAGCGCGGCAACAGTCGCTCATTCGCATCTCACACAGCCACATCCGTTTTTGCACCCAAAAATATTCGCTTATTTTTGGGACTAAATCGGGACACACACACGGATGACAACGATGCCGTAAATTGGGCACAACTCAGACTGGCGGCGGCGGCGAAACACAAAAAAAAAACCCCCGGCCGCCATAAGACACGTCCGTCTGCATGTGATGGATTAGCGTCGCGGCAGACACATCCGGAGTGTGAGCGGATATGCGTGTGCCTGGCTGTCCTGGCGCGATCGCCTCCATGATCCTTTTTTTTTTTGTTATTGCAGAACGCTTCCATTGAGGATTTGTTTAATTAAGTCCATTTGGATAAAGGCGTACTTTCCCCCTTCGGTGATGATGCGTCACACACCTCATCATCATATTGCATGTTTCCCTCTCGCTTTCCTCATTGTGGAGCGCGTCATGCCTGATTTGTGAAGTGTCGACACATCTTTGCCATTTGAATACGTGGGAAGCGTGGGAAATATATGTGTATATATATAGTTATTGCATTCGATGAAAACTTTCGCGGGTGTCCACCGGTTTTCGCCACCATTTTGGCTAACACAACCTCTCTCTTCTGCACGTGGTCGCTGCAACTACCGCTGCCACTACTGCTGCTGTGTCTTGAGACGAATTCTTCCCACAATACGCAAATGGGCTGGGATAGATTTGTGAATTTCTTCTCTTTTTGCTTTTTTTCGTCGTTGCAAATGGAAGCTCGGTCTCGGTTGCGAATTTGATGCTCAAAGTGTGTTCGCTGGGGGAAGGGAGAGAGGGAGGAGGGGTGTGTGTTTGCAAAATTGTATAGCGCTTGCGTCAACGAACGAGCAAGTAGAAGAACCGCGTGAGAGGAGTCTGTTGCGCCGCGTTTAGTGGTGTTATTATTATTTATGTTTGAAAGTCTGCAACCTCCACCCAACCCCTATTTCGACACATACACACGCACACCATCTCGGGGATGATTTTCCGCATGAAATGCTAAGTAAAGGCTGATCTCTGGAGCAGCCGAGTGTCCGGTACGGTCCATGAAAACGCACGGGTTGTTGCCTTTTAAATGGCGCTTCTTCTTCAAGCGCCTCTGCCTTTCGTAGTCGTTTCGCGCCAGCAGGCGATTTTTAAATGACCGGACACACACCCGCGTTTGCTGGAGAATCTTTCATCCGATGGAGGTGGAGTAGGACGGGGGTATTTAATTCCGCTCGAGCACCGGTCACTATTTGGCGCAGGCGATAATGATATTCCACCGATGGCCCGCTTTTACTCGCCATACACACACATAGCCTTGGTGTTTGTTGCCGGAAGGTGATAGGGCTCCGCCGTCGTTCGCCGTCGTTCGCCTTCGCCGAGCTGAGAGGGTGTGCTTCCGTAAAGTTGCGTGTGGTACACACGCACGCTCACTATCGTGTTGATATGACGGTTGTATATTCTCTGCGCAGGTAACTGACACCTACAACCTGTGGCCCCACAGCAATGGGTGTCCCCTCACAATCCATCTTACGATACACCGTTTTTATCGTTCACGGTTCGCCGGGTTCATGGTTCTTCTTGAACGATCGTTAAAGACGATCACTTCCTACCACCGACTTTGCGGTGCTGTGTGTGTGTGTCCAATTTTCGCAATCATCCTCTGCTTGGTCAGGTGTGGTCTTTAAAAAATAACGTAACGCAGTAGAACAGAAGACCACAATGTTTGACCACTAATTTCTTCCCGTTTGCAGTGAAGACGACATAATGATTGCGATTCCTACGCCATGGAGGAACCACCGACAGTTGCTACACAATTGATTCCGGCGACTTTCGGTCGTCCAATTTAGGGGTGGATAAAGCAGGGATTCCTCAATTTTCTTCACCAAACCATCAACCATCATATGGGGCGCGATATCTTTTCTCTCTTAATGGATTGTTTCTGTTTTTTTTTGCGTGTGTGCTAGCGCCGTTCACTCTACGTCCCCTGCCCACCGTGCAGACCTCCACCATAACCATAACGGATACGGTTTGCTGGCGCATTATATCCCGACCGTTCTGCAGAGAGGAAGGTTAAATTATCACGCAATATATTTTCGCATGATCTTGCGCCCCCTCACATCCGCCTTCAGAAGCGAGCGAATGGTGAATCTGTATCCTACACCCCCTACCAAAAAAAAATGAGGAAGTTCTGTCTGCCCGGTTGCAAAAACAAAACCCTCGTTCGTGGAGGATTTTGATCGATTTTCGATTTTCGCGATCGTGCGAATCAAAGAAGCTGGGTGAGTTGATTTGTAGTCATCCAGTGCTACACACACACACACACACACACAC